>VDFB02037915.1:0-19156 GCA_007258455.2 Sequoia sempervirens | reverse complement strand
TTCTGTCTTAGATTCAACAAAACAGAATTTAACACACAACATAACTAAAAATAGCCTTAGTCCTAGTGACTAGCTACTCCCACATCAAAATGAAATACCTCTAAGGTATAAACTAAATACAATAAACTCTGACTTGGTTAGAGTCAGCACAAACCAAAATTTTTGCAAACAAAATGAGAAGGTGTTAAACCAAGGTGCTCCTGCACCATCCTCCCCAAAATAGAAAGATTCAATCCACCCTTGGATTGAGGATGTCAGGATCAACTCCCAACTTCTTGAACTCTGCTTCCTTAATCCAGATTGCATCCACTTCAGTGTGTCCTGGTCTTTGGATCAGATGTTCCTTATATTCCTTTGTCCTGGTTTTCTTGTAAACTCGAGTATCCAATACTTTATCAGCTGATTGTACTTCAGTGGAGGGTAATTTAAGTGCTTCAACATCTTGACTGACTTCATGGAAGGTCTGATCTTCATGTACTGGTGGTCCTCTGTAATGGATTAAGTCTGCAACATTAAAAGCAGGGGACAATCCACTGTCCTCTGGCAATTGCACTTTGACTGCATTATTTCCATACCTCTCCAAGATAGGACAGGGACCTATCCTCTTCATTTGCAGCTTATGAGGGACTCCCTTCTGCAACCTGGCCTTGTTCAAGTGTACCATGACTAAGTCACCAACATTAAACTGGACTTCTCTTCTATGCTCATCCACCTTAGCCTTATGCTTCATGGTGTTTTCTGCCAAGGTCTTTCTGACTGTCTCATGAATCTCCTGCATTGCACAAGCAAAATCATCTACATAACCACTTCCTTTCACTCCATCCTTCAGCTCTCTTAGTTCATAAACACCTCTAGGGTGCAGTCCATAAACAATCTCAAAGGGGCTCTTCCCTGTTGACCTGTTTACTGTATCATTATAAGCATACTCAGCCTGCCCAATAATCTGATCCCATTGTTGACCATACTCCTTGGTCAAGCATCTAAGAAGGTTTCCAAGTGTCCTATTCACCACTTCGGTCTAACCATCAGTTTGGGGATGGTATGCAGATCCAAAGGACAGATTGGTGCCCATTCTCTGCCAAAGTGTCTTCCAAAAGTGGCTCATAAATTTAGTATCCCTGTCTGATACAATGCTGATTGGCAAACCATGAATCCTAACTATTTCCTTGAAGAAAAGTGAGGCTATTTGACTGGCATCATTGGTTGTTTTGCAGGGTATAAAGTGAGCCATTTTGCTGAATCTATCAACTACAACATAAACACTATCCATACCTTGCCTTGTCTTGGGTAAACCAACTACAAAGTCCATGCTCAAGCATTCCCATGGCCTAGAAGGAATTGGCAGTGGCTGGTATAAGCCTGCATTTGAAGAAGTGCCTTTTGCTTTTTGACACACTACACAACTCTCTACATATTTTCTGATATCTAGATTCATTTTAGGCCAAAAATAAAACCTTTGGACAAGCTCTTGAGTCTTAGTGATCCCAAAATGACCACTCAATGCACCATTATGTTTCTCTTGAATTAAATTCTCTCTAATAGAGCCTCTAGGAACACAAAGCTGATTCCCTTTAAACAACAAATCACTTTGCAATGTGTATTTAGCATACTTGCTATGAAAATGGTTTTTAAACTCAAGGCATACCTTATAAATTTCTCCAAAATCTTCATCATCTGCATATAGATCCTTGAAGTGATCTATTCCCATGCTCTTCAATTGGATTTCTTGGATGGTAAGAACTCTCCTGCTCAATGCATCAGCAACTTTGTTGAGAGCTCCCTTCTTGTGCTTAA
Organism: Sequoia sempervirens; assembly: GCA_007258455.2. Taxonomy (NCBI): domain Eukaryota; kingdom Viridiplantae; phylum Streptophyta; class Pinopsida; order Cupressales; family Cupressaceae; genus Sequoia; species Sequoia sempervirens. The sequence continues at coordinate 17,362 of VDFB02037915.1, read as the reverse complement.
TGTTGAAGGTGTAGGCTTGCAAGTACTCCACCCATTTCATGTGCCTATGACTCAACTTCTCTTGGGAATTCAGAAAACTGAGTGCTTGATTGTCTGAGTACACAATGAACTCCTTGGGAAGCAAGTAGTGCCTCCACTTCCTTAGTGCTTGGACCAATGCATACATTTCAAGATCATAAGAAGAGTACTTCTTCTTGGCTTCACTTAGCTTCTCAGAATGAAAAGCCACCGGTCTGCCCTCTTGGCTGAGAATAGCTCCAATTGCTACATTACTAGCATCACACTCAATTGTAAATAGTTTCTCAAAACTTGGCAACACCAAAACAGGTTGAGTAGCTACCTTTTCCTTCAGCAACTCAAAACTCTTGTTAGCTTGTTCATTCCACACAAACTTGCAACCTCCACAGCTTGTTATATATTTGCACTAAATCTTAGAAGACACCCTCTCAATGCCTTCACCAAGAACCTAGTAGTGTAAATCTCTCAAGCCTTAGAGCACCTTGGTTTAACACCTTCTCATTTTGTTTGCAAAAATTTTGGTTTGTGCTGACTCTAACCAAGTCAGAGTTTATTGTATTTAGTTTATACCTTAGAGGTCTTTCATTTTGATGTGGGAGTAGCTAGTCACTAGGACTAAGGCTATTTTTAGTTATGTTGTGTGTTAAATTCTGTTTTGTTGAATCTAAGACAGAAATTGATAACATTTAAAGTATTAAACTTTGTTAGCCATTTCCTCGCTATTTGAAGATGCCAAGAGCAGTTTACATCATGGTTGCTCAAGATGGAAGAGTGGAAGATCCTAAAAAGAAGGAAAGATGGCGAAGATTGCAAGGATAGTGCATGGTTGCATGGCAATATGGTTTTGATTGCATGTAACTGTCTGAAAACTTATGATTCCCTAAAAAAATCAGGGATATGGGCGTGAGAAACTCTCTCTTAGATTGTGGAAGAACATTGGAATATGAGAGAATGGTTGGTAACAGATAATAGAGAGCCTTTGTAATGATTTTTGTGTGTGTGGAATAAAAACAGTGAGCAGTTTTCTTGTTTCATCTCTGTTTTGAAAACCCCGTGTTTACAGATTAATGGGATATTATGAAATTTACGCACTGTTCTTACAATAGTTCGGAGTTTCCAAGCATGTTCTAGCATCTCTTATATGTATAGAATTCCTTGAATTATAACACCTGCAAAGTAGTTAGATTTGGGCGTTATTAGTGATATTTAAACTTGTGTTTTCTGAGTTTCACATAGTATTTGAGAAACAGTCCGTGGCAACCACTGTCTATATAATTTCTCACTGTCTATTTTGCATTTGCTGTATGGTGTTGAGTGTATATAACATTGAAAGAGAGAGACTTTGATTTACTTTAGCGCTTTGTAACTTTTATTTAGCTTTGTAGATATTTTTCTGGTTTTGAACAGCACTAAGTTGAAATCTTATGGCTCCCCCATAAGCTCTATCCGCGGGAAACTCCCAAGATCAATAGAATATGGAAAGGGAGCCATGTTTGTGTAAATATTTAGTCTTAGGTGTTACAATGAATCAAGCAGGAGTTTATTATCTCAAACCCTAGGCGAGTGTGTTAGCCTGGTTAGAGGTTTGAATAAGTAAAGATTAAGAACTAAGATAAAGTGAGGCATGCATCGTAGTTCCTCCGTAAGCGCTTTAACTCAACAGTGAGATTGGCATCCGAATCTTCTAGGTGCAGAGATAAAGATTTCAAGTGCAAGAAGGTGATTGATTACCCAAGGTAAAGCACAAATTGGAAACTCTTTGAAAAGAGTTGGGCAGAGTTTGGGCCATCTCCAAGCTCAACTGGAAACCATTAGAGACAGGTTTCAGGTAGTAGACAGTGGGAAGACTTCCACTAGGCAGTGCAAGCAACCTTGGGTATTATCATACACCATATTGGTATCAGAGCCAGAGTTGGATTCTAGGCTTGTGATTCATGAGCCAATCCACTGAGTCAGTAGGAGAGAATACACCAGAGGAAGGAACCATGGTGACAAATGCAGAGCTAGCAAAGAAGGTAGAAGAGCAAGAGGAAGATAACCGGTTGCTCAGAGAGAGGATATCTCAGATGGAGAAACTCCTAGATGAAGTCCAAGAAACAGCAGACACTGTGAAGGACAAGATAAAGAAGAAGGAAGAGCAGGAAGCCAAGGAAAAAGAGGTGGAATTGGAGGAGGAAGCTCCAAAGCCTGATCCTGTTCTTGCAGAGGAACCATTCTTGAAGGCATTGCAGGCCTTGAGTGGTAAAGCATTGGATGGTGTGCCACTCTTCAGTGGACAAATGGACCCAGATTCAGTTGTGGACTGGATAGAAAGTATTGAGAATCACTTTGAGTGTGATGGCATAACGGAGGCCCAAAAGGTGAAGGTGGCCAAGTCTAGGTTGAGAGGAGCAGCTCTCACATGGTGGAAGTTTGTACAATCAGAAAGAGAGAAAGAAGGAAAAGGTCCCATAGTTTCATGGAAAGGAATGGTGACCAAGATAAGGCAAACTTATCTCCCAGATGATTATGAAGTTCAGTTGCACAGGAGAAGACACAATCTGAGGCAAAAGGACATGGATGTCCAAACATATACAGAAGAGTTTCAAAAACTATGCCTTAGATCAAAGGTGGTTGAAGATGAGAGTATCAGGTTAGCAAGGTACCTTAATGGACTCAAGTGGTCTATCCAAGAAGATATGAGCTTGGTAAGCTTCAAATCAGTACGCCAATGTTATCAAATGGCTTTGAAAATAGAAGAGAAAGGCAAAAAGAAGCAGGAACAAAACCCCAAAGGTAGAGGTAAAGGCAAAGACAACAAAGGACAAAGAGGGAGTTATAGTGGAAGAAGCTCAGAATCAAGAGCTCAAGGAGAAGTCAGATTTTCTGATCAGCAAGAGGGAAGTTCTAGTAGAGGTGGTAGAGGAAGAGGTTTCAGCCCTAGAGGGAGAAGTGGTGGACAAGGAAGGGGTAGTTACTTCACCAACATGAAATGCTATCATTGCAACCAGTTGGGACACCCAGCCTATAGATGTCCTGAGAAAGGAAGCACATCTCATGGAGGAGATAAGAGAACCCATCTAATTCAAGATGAAGCAGCTGCAGCAAACAAACAATCAGAAATACCCTTGAACTCAGAAGAAGGTGAGAATCTCATGATGAGAAGGACCTTAATCAAGGAACCGGTCAAAGAGGAACCAAGCCAAAGAAGATCTTTGTTTAGGATAAAGTGCAAGATGATGGGGAAAGTGTGCAAGGTGATTATAGACTCAGGTTCAACTGACAATATTGTGTCAGAAGAGGCAGTCAGCAAACTGAAATTGACAAGGATATCTCACAGTAATCCTTACAAGGTTACATGGCTCAACAAGGGTCAGCATGTCTTGGTGAATGAGCAAGCATGGGTGGAGTTTTCAATTGGCAAGTACAAAGATAAAGTTTTGTGTGATGTGTTACCTATGGATGCATGCCACTTGCTCCTAGGTAGGCCATGGCAATTTGACCGCCAAGCTATGCATGATGGAGCCAAGAACTCATACACCTTCAAGAAGGACAATGTCACATACAAGATTCAATCTTTGTTGGAAGATAATGAGGTCCAGACAGCAGGTTCTAAGTTGCTGATAACTGGTGAAAAGGAGTTCTTAAAGGCCTTGGAAGAAGGAGAAGGAGTTGGCTATGCAATAATGATCAAGCCAAGAGAGGCAAGCAAAGAGAAGGCAGCTGAAAAGAAAGAACTACCAAAGGAGATTCAAGACTTGTTGCAGACCTATGAGAACATAGTAAGTAGTGGTCAACCAGCAACTTTACCTCCTAAAAGAGCCATAAGTCATAGGATAGACTTGATACCAGGAGCCACCCTTCCAAACAAAGCAGCCTACAAGATGACACCTCAACAGAATGAGGAGATAGCCAGGCAGATTCAAGAATTGCTTGATCAAGGTCTCATTAGGAAAAGCATTAGTCCTTGTGCAGTACCCACTGTTTTAGCACCCAAGAAAGAAGGAGAATGGAGGCTTTGTACTGATTCCAGAGCAATCAACAAGATAACCATCAGGTATAGGTTTCCCATTCCTAGAATTGAAGATCTCATGGATTGTCTAGGTGAAGCTAGGTACTATACCAAGATAGATTTAAAGAGTGGATACCACCAAATTAGAATACATGAGGGTGATGAGTGGAAAACAGCCTTCAAAACCAATGAGGGTCTTTATGAGTGGCTAGTAATGCCATTTGGTTTGTCTAATGCCCCCTCCACATTCATGAGACTCATGAATGAAATCCTAAAGGACTACATTGGAAAGTTTGTAGTAGTGTATCTTGATGATATACTAATATACAGCAGAACAAGAGAAGAGCACCTCCAGCACGTTGAGCTGATTTTCAAGAAGCTACAGGAGGAGAAGCTGAAGATTAATCTGGAAAAGTGTGAGTTCATCAAAACGGAGCTGGTGTACCTTGGTTTTGTGTTATCACATGGCAATTTGAAGATGGACAGCAGCAAGGTAGAAGCCATTCTTAATTGGCCTACTCCCAAGACAGCAACAGAGGTAAGAAGCTTCCATGGTCTTGCTCAGTACTATAGGAAATTCATCAAACAATTTAGTGCAATTTGTGCTCCTATGTTGGATACCATTAAAGGAGGCATGAAAACTAAGTTTGTGTGAAATGAACAAGCTAACAAGAGTTTTGAGTTGCTGAAGGAAAAGGTAGCTACTCAACCTGTTTTGGTGTTGCCAAGTTTTGAGAAACTATTTACAATTGAGTGTGATGCTAGTAATGTAGCAATTGGAGCTGTTCTCAGCCAAGAGGGCAGACCGGTGGCTTTTCATTCTGAGAATCTAAGTGAAGCCAAGAAGAAGTACTCTTCTTATGACCTTGAAATGTATGCATTGGTCCAAGCACTAAGGAAGTGGAGGCACTACTTGCTTCCCAAGGAGTTCATTGTGTACTCAGACAATCAAGCACTCAGTTTTCTGAATTCACAAGAGAAGTTGAGTCACAGGCACATGAAATGGGTGGAGTACTTGCAAGCCTACACCTTCAACATCAAACACAAGAAGGGAGCACTCAACAAAGTTGTTGATGCATTGAGCAGGAGAGTTCTTACCATCCAAGAAATCCAATTGAAGAGCATGGGAATAGATCACTTCAAGGATCTATATGCAGATGATGAAGACTTTGCAGAAATTTATAAGGTATGCCTTGAGTTTAAGAATCATTTTCATAGCAAGTATGATGAATACACATTGCAAAGTGATTTGTTGTTCAAAGGGAATCAGCTTTGTGTTCCTAGAGGGTCTATTAGGGAGAATTTAATTCAAGAGAAGCACAATGGTGCATTGAGTGGTCATTTTGGGATCACTAAGACTCAAGAGCTTGTCCAAAGGTTTTATTTTTGGCCTAAAATGAACCTAGATATCAGAAAATATGTAGAGAGTTGTGTAGTGTGTCAAAAAGAAAAAGGCACTTCTTCAAATGTAGGCTTATACCAGCCACTGCCAATCCCTTCTAGGCCATGGGAATGCTTAAGCATGGACTTTGTAGTTGGTTTACCCAAGACAAGGCAAGGAATGGATAGTGTGTATGTTGTGGTTGATAGATTCAGCAAAATGGCTCACTTTATACCCTGCAAAACAACCAATGATGCCAGTCAAATAGCTTCACTCTTCTTCAAGGAAATAGTCAGAATTCATGGCTTACCAATCAGCATTGTATCAGACAGGGATACTAAATTTATGAGCCACTTTTGGAAGACACTTTGGCAGAGAATGGGCACCAATCTGTCCTTTGGATCTGCATACCATCCCCAAACTGATGGTCAGACCGAAGTAGTGAATAGGACACTTGGAAACCTTCTTAGATGCTTGACCAAGGAGTATGGTCAACAATGGGATCAGATTATTGGGCAGGCTGAGTATGCTTATAATGATACAGTAAACAGGTCAACAGGGAAGAGCCCCTTTGAGATTGTTTATGGACTGCACCCTAGAGGTGTTTATGAACTAAGAGAGCTGAAGGATGGAGTGAAAGGAAGTGGTTATGTAGATGATTTTGCTTGTGCAATGCAGGAGATTCATGAGACAGTCAGAAAGACCTTGGCAGAAAACACCATGAAGCATAAGGCTAAGGTGGATGAGCATAGAAGAGAAGTCCAGTTTAATGTTGGTGACTTAGTCATGGTACACTTGAACAAGGCCAGGTTGCAGAAGGGAGTCCCTCATAAGCTGCAAATGAAGAGGATAGGTCCCTGTCCTATCTTGGAGAGGTATGGAAATAATGCAGTCAAAGTGCAATTGCCAGAGGACAGTGGATTGTCCCCTATTTTTAATGTTGCAGACTTAATCCATTACAGAGGACCACCAGTACATGAAGATCAGACCTTCCATGAAGTCAGTCAAGATGTTGAAGCACTTAAATTACCCTCCACTGCAGTATAATCAGCTGATAAAGTATTGGATACTCGAGTTTACAAGAAAACCAGGACAAAGGAATATAAGGAACATCTGATCCAAAGACCAGGACACACTGAAGTGGATGCAATCTGGATTAAGGAAGTAGAGTTCAAGAAGTTGGGAGTTGATCCTGACATCCTCAATCCAAGGGTGGATTGAATCTTTCTATTTTGGGGAGGATGGTGCAGGAGCACCTTGGTTTAACACCTTCTCATTTTGTTTGCAAAAATTTTGGTTTGTGCTGACTCTAACCAAGTCAGAGTTTATTGTATTTAGTTTATACCTTAGAGGTCTTTCATTTTGATGTGGGAGTAGCTAGTCACTAGGACTAAGGCTATTTTTAGTTATGTTGTGTGTTAAATTCTGTTTTGTTGAATCTAAGACAGAAATTGATAACATTTAAAGTATTAAATTTTGTTAGCCATTTCCTCGCTATTTGAAGATGCCAAGAGTAGTTTACATCATGGTTGCTCAAGATGGAAAAGTGGAAGATCCTAAAAAGAAGGAAAGATGGTGAAGATTGCAAGGATAGTGCATGGTTGCATGGCAATATGGTTTTGATTGCATGTAACTGTCTGAAAACTTATGATTCCCTAAAAAAATCAGGGATATGGGTGTGAGAAACTCTCTCTTAGATCGTGGAAGAACATTGGAATATGAGAGAATGGTTGGTAACAGATAATAGAGAGTCTTTGTAATGATTTTTGTGTGTGTGGAATAAAAACAGTGAGTAGTTTTCTTGTTTCATCTATATTTTGAAAACCCCGTGTGTTTTCTGACAGTGGGGATATTATGAAATTTACGCACTGTTCTTACAATAGTTCGGAGTTTCCAAGCATGTTCTAGCATCTCTTATATGTATAGAATTCCTTGAATTATAACACCTGCAAAGTAGTTAGATTTGGGCGTTATTAGTGATATTTAAACTTGTGTTTTCTGAGTTTCACATAGTATTTGAGAAACAGTCCGTGGCAACCACTGTCTATATAATTTCTCACTGTCTATTTTGCATTTGCTGTATGGTGTTGAGTGTATATAACATTGAAAGAGAGAGACTTTGATTTACTTTAGCGCTTTGTAACTTTTATTTAGCTTTGTAGATATTTTTCTGGTTTTGAACAGCACTAAGTTGAAATCTTATGGCTCCCCCATAAGCTCTATCCGCGGGAAACTCCCAAGATCAATAGAATATGGAAAGGGAGCCATGTTTGTGTAAATATTTAGTCTTAGGTGTTACAATGAATCAAGCAGGAGTTTATTATCTCAAACCCTAGGCGAGTGTGTTAGCCCGGTTAGAGGTTTGAATAAGTAAAGATTAAGAACTAAGACAGGGGCAGGAGGTACAGTACGACAACTGTATGATTTCATGAAGGTTTCTGGTATATTTTAACATGTTGCAAAGGTTTTGGTCTGAACAATCCAATAATGGAAGGAATCAACAAGAAAGTTCCATAACCCTAGCTATTAGGCCTATTTACCCTAACCTTTCTTGTTTGGAGGAATCAAGGGTACGGTGCAGACAGAGATCTAAAATTTGTGGAAGGATTTAGAGCTTAGAAAAGGGCATCAGGAAATGGTAATTAACTGCTTGGTCTTTTGGTGAAGTTGAGCAGGAAAGAGTAAAAACTGACTGGTAAGGGCTAGTAGGATCTAGCCCTCACCAAGGCCTTTTTATGAAATCGGGTATTTTGAGGATTCAACACCCTACAAGATGGATCCATTGGGACATGAAAAGCATGAGTACAGTACCTATAGTTCCCTTGTAAGCAGTTCAAACTAAATGGTGAGATTGGCATCTGGAATCTTCTAGGTGCAGAGATAAAGATTTCAAGTGCAAGAAGGTGATTGATTACCCGAGGTAAAGCAGAAATTGGAAACTCTTTGAAAAGAGTTGGGCAGAGTTTGGGCCATCTCCAAGCTCAACTGGAAACCATTAGAGACAGGTTTCATGCAGTAGATAGTGGGAAGACTTCCACTAGGTAGTGCAAGCAACCTTGGGTTTTATCATACACCATATGTTTGTCCATGGTGTTAGTCATCCATGCACTTCTCACAGCATGGCATGCTCCCCCTAAGCTAGATAGCATGGATTCCTTATGAAATTGATCCAAAGCGATCAAAATAATATTTGAAAATTTTAGATTTTGATCACCCAAGGTCATTAATTTTGGATATACATGTTTATCAAATTCTTCCTCTCTTATTGTCATTGCTTACTCCTTAGCAAACAAGGGATTTATTTCATTTCACTCACCCATTGATGAAATTGTTTTAATAACTTATCTAGCAACCCATACCTACCATCTAGTATCCTTAACAACACTAACATTCCTACTTTAGGAGCACCAAGAGTGAAGTACATTAACTCATGTTATATTCACCTAATTAGCCACATCGCCCATCATCTTCTTTGATTTCACATTGTCATTCCTTTTCATCTTGCCCCTTTTTCCTCACATACTCCACTCAACCCATGAGTTTCTCACATCATGATTCAGTTGATAGGATGCATTTTTTTTTCAACAGTAGAGTGCCCACCTCCTGTACATCATTATTTTCACTGGAGTTTGGTACCTTACTTCCCATAGGGTGGTGTTTGACCCATTCCTGAGATAGGGTTGTTTATAATAGATCCCACATGTGCTCCATCTCGAAGATAGGTTTTTAAACATCTTGCGAGCTTATAGGTATTGTGTGCTATCTGTAGAGAAAGTCCCTATTGTTGAACCGAAATGACTACCGAGGGGCACGCAGAACCCACATGGAGGAAATTCATCTGTGGGACTAAACCAGGGTGGTGGCCGATTGATATGCGAAACCCACATGCCCATTTTATACATGGTGATGCCCTATCAATTTCATTTCCTCAATCACCTCCCGCCCCCAAAAAAGTCTAAAATTCCTTATTCCCACAGTTTTCCTAGGAGGGGTATTCGGGAAAACTAATATAAACCATTAAATGATGGTTATGAAGATTCCTTTTAAGACCCTAAGGTCCAAAATTTGAAATAATGGTATGTGGGAAGGCCTTGTGGGAATGCTTACTTGGGGGTGTGAGCAATCAGATGCGGGTGGGTGCATGAGCAAGGATGTTCAAGAAAATCCTATCTAAGGACCGACGAAGGATAAGCAGAGACTCGAGGTGTGGGCATCGCATAAATGGTTGCCTCCAGTGCTCCTATGAATTTCATCACTTGGAATGTGAAAAGCTCTATAATTTGTTAATGGTGATCAGGCAAGGGAGAGCTTGCACAAAGAACCCAAATGTTTTAAGACTTAGATGATTTTGATGTGAAGAGGTTGGGTTTAGCTTGGTAATGGCAATGACAGGGATGACCAGGCCAAATGCAGAGCACTCCATGTGGGTGATGACCAAGTGTTGGTCGCTACAAAGGTGGTGAAATGGGGACAGAGATCTACATTGGGCTACCCGCAATTGTGAGTCCACAAAGCATGAAAGAAGCAATAGTGAAAACAGGTGCAGGGTCCACACATCAGGTGAATGCTAGGGCTCAGCTATAGTTGAACAACAAAGTGCAATGGCGATCGGCAAGGGGAAACTCGTGAATACAGGTCCGCAAGGGTCAGCAAGTATCGGGAAAAAAGCTAAGGGAAGCTTGTAGGAGCTAGCCCACAAAGGAAAATGACTTAGTGAAACCCAGCTAGGTGATTTTGGTCAATATGAAATCAATCATTTTAATGATCATGATTGTTGATGGGTATTTTTGCACCTTCTCAACACATGAAATGCATAGGTGCATCACCTCTATTGAAAGGAAATCTTCTACAACCAAGTTGAAAAAAATTACCCCAATGTCTCTCGGCTATCAGGTCATGACATGCATGGAATGTCTCAATTTTTTTGATGTGATCTTGCTAGCAATCATAGGGAAAACTTACAAAAGTTAAGTTGGAGGAGAACTAGATCTTAAAATGGAGTTCTTAAGATGGGAAAGTTATTGCATAATTGTTGCAGGTTCAAACAACACTCTAGAAATCCTATTTCAACTTTAGATTTGGCTTTACAATGTGCAATGAACGTTTTTCAAAGTCACTATTAAAAAAGGGGAAAAGGGTAGGGGAAGGGAGAAGTTCCTATACCTAAAACTAGCAATGAATAGTGATAATGGAGGACCCTGCAATGGACAACCTTCCCAAAACAAAGTTCCACTTAACAAAATCAACTTATAGTCTCATGAAACATGTGCAATCTCCTGAGGTCTTCATATTTTCAACCTTTCATTCACCATAAAGCATGAAAAAGAGATGGAATTTAAGTGCAACATTCATATAAAGTTCAAACTAGTTTTACACTGTAGTTTATCATCAATAAACAACAAAAAGTATGAACCATGGAAGACATCAACACAACAAAATTCTTCAAAACCAATGAAAGACATTAACCAATCTACTAAAAAAAGCTAAAAAACATAGAGCAACAAACTTAATCTACTCAAATTCACTAACTATGAGAAGAAGAATCATACAACATTAAGTTGGAACTCAAGAATCCACCAAATCAATGAATTTCTATTAACATTCCAACAGCATGTCTTTACAACAACTCAACTCTCTTGAAAATGAGAGGAGGTATTTTTCATTTATCTCTCTTTGCATTTGTACATAAGTACCTAATCATGCCTTGTTACCAGGACTCATATTTGCATAATAATCTACTTCTCCCTAAGTTGCACTTATGGGGGGGTGTTAGTGTAATTAATATTTAATTACGCTTGCATAAGTTTACTTAAGCATTATTTAATCCCTAAGTTTTAGGCTTTCATCTTTATCTTATCGAGCTATCTTGTTGCTCAAGATAAGATTAGGTTTAGGTATCTTTGCTTTTATAAAGCAAATTATCTCTTGTAATTATTGGTCTTTTCAAATATGTCAAATTGCATGTTTTTATGCAACTTTTGCTTTTTTCATTTTCCTCTTCTCAGAGGAAGGTCTATTTTGGTTTGCAATCAACTGGTTTCAATATGGTATCAGACTTGATTTGCAGCCCCTTCTCAGATTTCTAGAGAGATTCATTGCAGAGTTCGTTCGAGGTCCCTCAAGGGTTTTTCTCCTTGAGTATATTTATGCAGCGTTTTGGATCAAATCAAGTTTTTCCATTCGATTCAAAGAATTGGAAAAGATTGAGGTTTGATGAAAGTCATTTTTTATTGGAGCCATTTTTAGTTTTGCTTCATAAATCTAGCTTCCACTTAGTTGTAGGAAAAACAATTTCTGGGTTTTGTAGCCAGGGTTGAAATCCAATCTGGGTATCTTTCAGTTTTTTGATTTCTTTCACGGATCTGAAGAAAATAGCTGCACAAAAACCATCGCGCGTCATTTTTTTCTCCTCGCTAGTAGTTTTAAAAAAATATTTTTTCAATTTCTCCGCTTTGTTGATCAAAAAATAATTGGTTTTATTTTGTTTCCAAAAATTTCTAGGTTTCTGTTTTTGTCTACTCATTATAAAAAAAAAATTAGAAATCAAATTTGAATATTTTTCATCATGGAGGTAGATGTGAACATTGGTTTGTGCATGCACTCATTTTTGTTTCCATGCACTGGGTTTGCATTTTCTCTGTAGTTTATGCATGTTTTGCATTGTCTCCTTTTACAATCATTGGGTTATTGTAATAAATGAACTGATATAAAGTTCCATTAAGGGGGGTTATTACATCCATCTTTCATGATTGGTGACAACTCACATGAGTGTGTCTGGTTTCTTGTTGTCTCCTTTTAGCTTCTTTCTTACTTAGCTAGACACATCGTTGGTTTGTTTCGGTTCAAACTTCACATTGGGATTTTATAGTTCTTGATCTACATTAGTTCAAATCTTTCTCATTTGAAGGCCATGGTTTTATGGTTAATGTTCCAGAATCTTGATGGTACTTGTCCTATAGACAGTTTTAGTTTTAGTTTGGCATTGGCTTCGAGACAGCTTCCAGATTTGTCACCATTATGGGTCCATTCATCCTTTCATCTACTGTTGTTCACAGATTCCAGAGTTGATCCAGTATGTGAGTTTCCAGTGTTCCTTGGCATCAGGTCTGCTGTTGCATTTGTGATTTTGATTGGTATTTTGCAAACAAAAGTATCTTTCCTTACCTGCTGGATTTGGGGTTCTAGTGTTTCTTTGCAGCAGTTCATCTCACTGAGGGGGGTTTATCTCTCTTTTCATTTCCAGGCTGATGAGTACCGATCATGTTCATTGTCTGGATCATGCCTGCATAATATTCTAAGTTTATTATAAGTGTTAGTGCAATTCACATTTAATTATGTTTTATATAAGCTCTGCCTTTAGGCATTTTCATTTAATCCCTAAGTTTTAGGTTTTCATCTGTCTTTATTGAGCTATCTTGTTTCAAGATGATTAGGCTTTAGGTATCTTGTTTTATAAGTAAATTATCTCTTTAGGGATTATTGGTTCGAGACACTGTAATGTTTATGAAGCTTTTCATTTTTCTCTCTTCTCTCAGAAGGTAATTTTCCCAATGGCAATCGTCTCGGTTTCTACCATGCAGCAAATGGATCTAACGGTAAAATGAAAATAGAATCGGCGAAGAGGAAATGCCTGGCAAAAGTGTAAGCCTTTGTACAAAACATGCAAATTTTGATATCTCGAAAAAAGACCAATTAATTACAGAGATAATTTTAGTTTATAAAAAAGAAAAGATGCTCTAAACCTAATCTTATCTTGAGCAACAAGATAGCTCAATAAGATAAATATAAGATCCTATATCTTAGGAATTAAATAAATCCTAAGTAAACTTATGCTAAGTGTAATTAATAATTAATTACACCAACAACCCCCCATAAGTGCAACTTAGGGAGAAGTAAATTATTATGCAAGAGATGAGTCCCAAGCAATGCCTAATCAGCTACCTACTTCCAAGCGTACAAATGTGGGTATGAGTATGTTCCCCAAAGAGATGAACTCACAAAGAAACACCCCTAAGAACTCCCTCAACAGCTGCAAAGTCACGAACCCCAAATCAAAAAGGGCAAGGAAGATACCGCTTGGTGTAAAATACCAATCGGAATCACAAATGCAATAGCAGACCCGATGCCAAGGAGCATTGGAGACTCACATAATGGATCAACTATGGAATCTATAAGCAACAGTAGATGAAAAGATGAATGGACCCATAATGATGACAAATCTGGAAGTTGTGTCTCACGAAGCCAATGCCAAACTAAAACTAAAACAACCCATAGGAAAAGTACCATTAAGATTCTGGAACATTAACCATAAAACCATGACCCTCAAACTAAGAAAGATCTGAACCAATGCGGATCAAGAACTATAAAATCCCAATGTGAAGTGTGAACCGAAGCAAACCAACAATGTGTCCAGTTAAGCGAGAAAGAAGCTAGAAGGAGACAACAGGAAACGAGACAAACTCATGCAAGTTGTCACCAAAATGAAAGATGGATGCAAGAACCCCCCTTACTAGAACTTTCTATCAGTTCGTTATTACAATACCCAATGATTGCATGAGGAGATAATGCAAAACTATAGAAACATGAGAGAAAATGCAAACCTAGTACATGAAACAAAAAATAATGTATGCCTAAAATAAGGTAAACATATTTTGTAAATGACCTTAGATCTGCATAGAGGCTGAAACCAGCTTTCCAATGCCATGAAAATCGTTAAAAACGGATAAGCAAGTCAAGAGATATGCATCTCGGAGTGAAAATGGAAACATCTAACTTCTAAGGCCGAAAAAGACATCAAAAATGCAAAACCAGGAAACCAAACTAGTACCATTGCATAGAGCATCGAAATAGCTTTTCGACGATATCTCATTTGCAAAAAAATACCTCTGTTTGCCCAAGTTATGCCTGTTTCCATGAAAGTCCTCCAAAAAGGTGCGATTCAACCCCCAGAAGCCCTTAGGGGCTAAAAAAAAAAGGCCCCTGGTCGCATGGGTGGACCAGGGGGCTGGTGGCCTAGGGGTTGCAGTGAGGCCCCTGGTCACCCATGTGACCAGGGCAGGGGATAAACGTCTGCAGGGGGCTACGGCTTGAGCTCTGGTCGCCAATATGACCCTGGCCGAGCCCGCAGGGGCTAAAGGAGTTGGGCGGCGCAAGGGTGGAGATAATCGGGCGAAGGAACTGGTGGTGCACGTTTAGTATACCGAAAGTGGAAAATATATTTTTCGAATAAAACTCGCGGCTAATTTTTTGATTTTGTCAGTTTTGAGTTTTTTTTATATCTGCGGCCTCAAAATCATTGTGTGCATGGGGCCAGACGTCTGGCAAAAATTTTGTTTCCGCATTTTAATCGTCCAAATCGCATAAATTTTATGTACTTTGTAATTTCTTTGGCACCATGAATCCACCCATGAGGGTCGGTTTAGCCTAAAGTGCTGGCGAAATTAGGTGTGACCCTGATCTACTGGAGAACTTCACTAAGTTGAAAACTCCTGCAAGGACCGTAAACGGATGAAAATCATAGAATAAAAAGCTTGTCATTTTTTACCTTTTTGCGCTTTGAATCCAACGAAAAACCTCGATCTGATCCAAAACACTCCAGAAATGTGCTCAAGGAATGAAACCCTCGAGGGACTCCGAATGAGCTCTGCAACAAAATCCTCCAAAAAAGCTGAGAAGGGGCTACGAATCGAGGCTCTGATACCATGTTAGAAACCCATGATCTGATTGCAAACCAAAATAGACCTTCCACATAAGAGGAAAATGAAAAAGCAGAAGCTTTGCATAAAAACATGCAATTTGATATATTCAAAAAGACCAATTAATTACAAGAGATAATTAGCTTTATAAAAGCAAAGATGCCTAAACCTAATCTTATCTTGAGCAACAAGATAGCTCAATAAGATAAAGATAAGATCCTATATCTTAGGAATTAAATAAATCCTAAGTAAACTTATGCAAGCGTAATTAAATATTAATTACACTAACATATATAATGTTCAAAAAGAAAAATGAATGGCCAAGATTCACTACAAATTATGTTTTCACCTATCCCCAAATATATTACAATTTAAAATTACATTTTTTCATTTAGTCTATTTTGTCCTCATATGGTAGCATCGTAGCGCTTTTGTCTTCTTCCTGATTTCCTTTTGTTGTAGCTACTTGGTGAGGAATTCATCATCTATGATAGGATTTTCCTTTCTCTTCTTCATAGTGGCATATTCCACAAACTTTATGATCAATTCCTAGAGCTTTTTTCACTCCAATATATATGACTAAAGCACTCGAAAGTTCAAGTTCCTTGATCCTCTAATGAGCACGTGCTAGTCCCTATCATACATTTGTGCATTCTTTATCACCTGTTCGGATAGGGTGAAGGCCTGTGTAATAAAACCCATAAAATCTCGTGTTAGTTAATCTATGGTCCCATTTTCCATCTTCTTATGGAAGTGTGATTTTATTTTCTCCAAGTCTAGCTCAACGGAAAACACATCAAAATCTATCATTAATCTTAGATATTCTTAACAGGCTACCCTGATTTCTTTGACCCAATCAATATCAAGGTTTGCTTCATGGAGCATTTGTTCCAATACTTCCTTCCTGTGTTCTAAGCCTAGCTTCCATGTCTCCACGAGCCAGTGGTCATTTTTGGCCAATGTGATCTCCTTTTCCTAGGATCTATCAGGTATCTTCAGAGTAGCCTAAGCTTGGGATACGTAATCCTATATAACTCTAGTAAGCTAGTGCATAATTTCTTTACTCCCTTGAGTATCTTTTGCACCTCCAGGAACTTGTTGGTTGTCCTTATAGCATGACCTATGCCCATGTTTCTATTGTAGAGGACTTGTTGGAACCAATCATTTGTGGCCTTTGTCCATTTTTTTCTTCTCGCCAATTTGTGAATGTGGTCTTTGCATAGCAGCTGAGGCAGTGTGGAGGACATGGTGGGGAGCTCCTCAACCAACAACCATTGTTGTATGTAAGCTATCAAATCTCCCACTTGTGCTTTTAACTCCTCCTTGGAAGTCTTATCTTTATGCATATGGTGCACAATAGTGGCAAAAAATCCCTGAAGATGGTCGATCTTCTGTTCTTTTGTTGTTGTTCCCAAATCAAGGGTAGAAATATTATAATTGACCCCTTCTTCTCCTATAACTGGAGTGGCTATCTACACCATTTTTGATCCTGATGCATCCATTGTTAGATGAGATCTGACATTTTGCTTCTTCTCCTTCTTTGTGATTTTTGGGCTCAAGCCAGGATGGCATTTAGCCTTGCCTTTGGATCCACCAGAGTTCAAGTCTTCTTCTCCAACTATTTCTTGAGCCATTTAGGCATCCAAGATTCTCCTTTTGGTGATTTGTGATCACCTTCTTCTTCATGGGTGCGTTGGATTTCAATTACCTTTCTACCTAGAGTCTCTATCTCTCTCTTCTCTTCTTCTTCCTCATCAGAATCTTGAATGAATATTGTTTCTTTTCATGGGGATTCGGTGTCTGTGTGCTCTTTGGGGTTGTCCTCCCCTTTAGTGGTTTTCTCTTCTTCTTCTTGCCCATGCTCATGTTCTTCGAGATGCTCTATTTCTGGGGCTTTCTTCATGGCTTCAGCCTCTTCTTCAGGCTTGTCTTCTTCTTGCTCTTCTAAGATAGTGGTTTCCTTATCATACTTGGGGCTTTTATCTTGTTCCCCAGTTGGAGGCTTAGTGTCCTCCATTTTCTCTTTTGTATCCTTCTCTTTGTCGAAGCGTTGTTTCTCTACTTCTTCCTCACTCTCTTTGAGTTGTTGAGCCAACTTCTCCTTGAGCACCAAGTTGAAATTTTCCACAACATACTTTGTGCCAAGCTCCTCAGTGTCTTCCTTAGAAGATTGTGCTTCTTCCTCGTCTTTGTACCACTTCGTCAATTTTCAAATGTTGATACTCAGGATGCTCATGGTAGTCATCCACTTCTTCTTACATCCCCTTGATAGCTTCC
>VDFB02037914.1:0-11168 GCA_007258455.2 Sequoia sempervirens | reverse complement strand
TGTAAGCAAACTTATGAAACTTTGCGTTCATACTTTGTGAATGAAATTCAATCAATAAAGAAAAGGATTGCAAGCCAAACTTTGCGTTGGATTCGATACTTTTGTAAGTTGATTTGATTTGGTAGTGATTAGTTCGAGGAATCCGAAAGACTCTAAGTAGTTGATGTAAACTTTATGCTACATCCATTATTTGTATCGTACTGTTATTTTGTTTATCATTGGTTGAGCGGATCTATAAGACTCTCTATGCCTTTATAATCATTTATACCTTTGCATGTTCTTGTTGGATAATCTTAAGGGCGACTTTGTGCTTATAATTACGTCTTACTCTGGATACTTTGTCGGCTGATCACAAGACTTTGTGCTTGTAACGTCATTGCTCATTGATACTTTTGTTGGATGATCTACAAGACTTTGTGCTTGTAATCGTTCATGCTGTTTGAAGAATTGTTGCGTCAAAGAAGACTTTGTGCTTCTAACGTAGCAAACGGTACGTTTATGCAGATCCAACATTGATAAAGCTACGGAACGACTTTGTGCCTTCGTGAGCTTTCCCTTTTTAATTTATTTGTTTGTTGTTAATTTCTTCTGGTATCTCTACGCTTCGCTTTGACTAGATAGAGATATTGGTATTACTGCTAGTTGTTCGTTTCCAGTTATCAAGAATTCAGAACTTCCAACACGTGAAGCATTGTAAACATCTTCTCTGAAAAAAGAGAGAAGGATGAATGTAACACACCCCCCCCACTCCGTGAATTACGTGTACATTGTGTAATTACTTTTGTGATTTACTATTGTTTCTTTTAGCAGTAAGAAGGGCGCCTCCCCTTTCCGAGAGGAGAGATTCACATCTCACATAGCTGTGGCTGAAGTCCAAGTTGTGTAATCTGTCGAAAGTTGATTACATAATTTTCACCCAACAAATATTTTGTGGCTTCCATTACCTTGAGGGTGCATTTAGCATGTGGAAGTGGACAAACTTCATGTTTTAGAAAATTTTAAACACCTCCACCTTACGTGGGCGCATTTGGGGGTATGAGGCGGATTTAGCAATGCCTTAGAAACTTTTTAGCTTCCATCACTTTATTTCTCCTTGAGGGCGCATTTGGAGGTGCCTGCAGGATATTTTCAACACTTAGCATTTTTTATCAATTGCCAACTTGATGAGGGTGCATTTTGAGGGTGCCTGCAGGATATTTCAACACTTAGAATCTTTTTCAATCACCTTCTTGAAGTGGGCACATTTAGGGGGGGGAGGCGGACATTTCCCATACTTAGAATTTTTCCATGGCATCAAGGCAGGTTGGGCGCATTTGAGAGTCAAGCTGGACTTATCTCCAACACTTAACATTTAATCAACCTGGCTTGAAGATGGGCGCAATTTCAGGGTGGAGGATTTTGTTCAGACTTAAACTTTTTCAACCCTCTGCCAGTCATCTTGGGCACATTTAGGAGGTCAAGGTGGATAAGTTTCAGACTTAGCCATTTTTCCAGCTGCCTGCTCATGCTTTAAGACTTACTATAAATAGTAAGCCTTTTGATTTTCACATGTCTGAAGCTTGGATTGATTCGAAATTTTAACCATAGGATCCTCATGACCTAATTAACCCATTCACACTGCCGTCTCGAGCTGACCTGCTATTTATAGCACATTTCTAAAGGTGGTTTACTATTTATAGCAATTCCCTATTTCTAACACTTCCCCAACTCCATTTGACTTGAAATCTGAATGATGTGACCCTCATCGGATGACTTGCCCGTTCCCACTGGCGCCTGTTGCTGGTTTACTATTTTTAGCCTGTTTCTAGAACGCCTTACTATAAATAGTAAGTGCTCCAATTGCCTTCAAATTTTACCGGTGGATAGCTTGAAAGATATTGATCGCAGTGGGATACACCGATTTTCGAAAATTCTGGCATTTTACCCCTCATTTTGGGTCCCGAAGCTGGAAACCCTAATTTGACTTGCATGTATATCAAATGACCTCCGTTTGACCTCGTTTCTGTTGCACTTCACCCTGTTTGTAATCCTTATGCGCTGGGCAGCTGCCGAAATGGACCTGGTAAAAATAGTAAGTCTCTGAAAACTGATCATGTTGCCTTGCATGTCACATCACTGCGAAGCCCTTGAAAAACCCACAAAGAATGTCCAGACATGCAAAGAAAATCTCGACATGCAAACCCTAAAAATAGCCTCCGGAGGCTAAACACTGAAAGTCATCGTCTCATTTTGCATGTTATATCACTGTGTAGGTTTTAGAAAACTCAGAAAGAATCTTCAAACATGCATTGAAGAACTTTGCATATAAACCCTGAAATCTGCTCCCGAAGCTGAACTTGCTAAAAATAGACAGTTGTCCGTTTCAGCTCAAAATTTGCAGATGAGCAGCTTGACATGTTTTGGATGCAGTGTGACGATCGAAACTTCAAAAGTGCTGAGAGAACACCCTGAATTGAACACTTTCTAAAAATAGTAAGTTGCCGGAATTCGATGAAACTTAGCTAGGAACCTACTGGAAGCATACTGACTGCAACGCCAAGGTTAGATTTCAACTTGATTACTTCATTCGATTTTAAATTGGTTGGAGAGTTCAAAACCCTAATTCAATAAACTCGTTCAGATTGAGCTTATAGTTGTGCCACCTTGCCTTCAAGTTGAGAATCTGTACTTGGTTATCATGTGATGTTGTTTCCAATAAGCCCATTCAGACAAGCAGATAGTTGTGCCACCTTGCCTTCACGTTGTGAGTCCGTACCAGGCTTATCATCAGATAATCATTCCCGCTCTGTTTCCTCATGCTCTGAATTCTTCAAGGGATTGGATAGTTAAGTTACTTAGTTTTGAGTGTTGTAGTTAATTCTTGCGAAACCAGAAAATACTTAGCTGCAACGTATGGAGTTTTTCTTAAACCTTGTGCCTCTTACAGCTGAGACAAAAAGACAGGATATAGTTTAGTTTACTTTTCTCTTTTCAAGAATTTTTGCCAAGCACAACAAGGGAGCTTCCCCTCCTAATTTGAAGAGCACTCATTGCGTAGTGTGCATAGATGTCTGTACCAACTTGCACTCTAGAGGTGTTAGTTGTTACGCCAACACTTGGATTGGTGAGATAAAATTAACTTAATTCTGCATTGGCTGAGATGAAACAACCTGTCACACATGCCACCATAGTGTAACAAATGAGATCTCCAATTCAAAATCAGCTAGATAAACAAGATCATAAGGCCAAGGGAGAAACTAATAAGCCTCTTCAACTAGGCTTTTGAAAACTTCATTAGGTAAGGAGCTTAAATTTTCCCATTTCTCTAACTTCAATCTGCCCACACTGAAGTTGGCCAATTTATCTGCAATGCTGTTACCCTCCCTATAAGTGATAGATTTTAATCTCCTTGAATGCCTTAAGGGACTCCAAAGCATCATCCATAATGTTTTTAATAGTCCAAGAGGGGGATGGCTCACATTTAAGGCACCTGATAATATTGAGTGAATCTCCCTCTACGGATCACAATAAGATGAGAGACCTTCAATTCCTTCGCATATTGAATTCCCCAAAGGGTCGCCTTGGCTTTTGCAACATGGTTAGTTTGTAGTCCCCTACCTCCCACATAAGCAACCACAAAACCGACCTTGTAGTCTTTGATCACTCTCCCTTCTCTAGCTAAGCTTGGGTTCCCTTTTGATGCCCCATCAAAATTCAACTTCAACTAATTGAGATCAAGGCATAACCATTTGGTGTTGAGCCTCACAATCTTCTTGTTGTCCATCAAAACATTCAAAGTTCAAAGTAAGAATGAGATCCCAATTGACAACAATTCTACTTTCCTCAACCAAGAAGGGGATTGGGTTCACCTTATCTTTTTTTATCATCAAAATTTTTTCAATGATAAGATTGCAGATTTTGTGGTTTACCTCAATATGGTTCAATATTTTCCCTTTGAATATCTAGCATTCCTTTTTAACCAAGTGCCCCAACAGTAATCGGGAAGTGAAAGGTGCTAGAGAACCTTCAATTAGGGGTTAGAAAAGGGAAGGGACCATTGGAGGATCAAATAAAAAAAGAAACCAGTTGAGACCAACAATGCTCAAACTCACTCAACATGAATTTAAAGGTCTACCATGCAAAGGCACAGTCCAATAGTAGATGGAACACTAACTCAACATTCTTTTCACAAAGATAGCACCTACTAGGAAACATGAAACCCCTTTTTGATAGATTGTTGAGAGCAAGAATCTTATTTTGACAAGAAGACCAATAAGAGAAGTTGACCTTGGAGATACGGTAACTAAACCAAACCTTCGACCAAGGGAAGCCATCCTGATGGAGGTTCATTAGGACATCATAACCTTGACTAACCAAATAAAGACCGAAGGAAGAGGCCACCTGTTGATGTGTTTTTTATGACCGCACCAAACAGCAGAACGAAATAGTTTAGGACTACTCTGTTCTCTCTTGATCAAAGTATTCCGTGTGCTAAGATTGCGAGATAGATCACACGTTCAACTCCAAGGTTCCTTAAGTGCGAATAGACCCAGTTTGGTTGATGTGTATTGCTGTGTTCGTACGAGGGGACTTACATAATTGTTCAGATTTTCACAGTTAGCAGCTAATGTAGGATTTTGAAGGGGAATTCTCACGTGTATGATTTGGCAATGTGGTTCTTTTCCTAAAACTAATCAGAAATATGCTAAAAGTAAAGGGGGATAGAGCCTAAGAAATTTATATTCTATTCTAAATGCAGGATGTGTGGGGCTTCGTTTCAATAGACTTCAACCGGATTTCACCTAGCCTCCGTCGGACAGCCTCAGCAAAATTGGTGCAATCTTCAAGGGAAATAGCAAAGGATGTTCAAATCATGACTTAACATGCATACACCATCACAACGACGCATATAAGCATATAAATCACAACTGAAGTTAAACTCAATGTAATGTCCAGTTGACCACACAAGGCGAACTTATCATCAACAAGCCGCTAGTGGTATGGAATAAAGCGAAGCTATCTCAATAAAACACCACACACCAAAGTAAGCTACTTGCATGAATTGCTTCACTGAATCACGAAAGGAAAGAAGAAACCTTGCTAGCATTTCATGACAGGGCAGAATTCCATCATCAATGAAAGATCTGTGTATCCATAAGTATTTGCAGCAGTCTCTTCAAAAGTTTTCAAAAGGAAAACTTTCTCTCTTCTCCAAATTATGCAAAATGCTCTACAATCTAGCTCTAACTCTATCTCAATTCTAGCTCTGATCTAATCTCTGATCTCTAATCTGATTCTAATGGACTACAAATGAGGACTCCCCCCTTTTATAGCTAGCCAAGTCCCCAAGGGCGGCTAGGGTTACAATCAATAAGTGGCCAGAATGCATTACTTACACCTCAGCCTAACTAAAGCGCGAGAATAGGGAGTGGTACATTAAATGAATCAAAGATTCCCACTCACTCCCAAAAATAGAAAAAGGTAATAAATGCTCCATATTCAGTCTTCTAGAAGATCCTCGTCCAGTAGTGTGTTCCCATTTGCCTTCTCTCTGACTGCCAACTCAGCAAATCTGCTAAGTACGGCCTCAACCTCCTGAGCTGAAATCGGTGGAACACAATCTAACTGAAACTCTAACACCGTGACTGAATGCTCGTGCCTGCGTGCAATATTTTCTCAAGCAGCTAAGGAGTCCTGGTGTTACCGGGATCAAAGGGAGTGGAGAATGTGATACATTTCTCAAAGTCATCTGTACAAAGGTCAACGTAATACTAGCGAGAAGAAAGGCACCAACAAACCCCTCAAATTATCAAAACTTATTTCATCTGGATTCAGCCGCCTAGCAAATATGGCCTCAAAGGTGTTCTGAACTCCATCTATGATATTGGCCATAGCCTTGTGAACCTTGGCTGAATCTGCCTGTGCCGCATCAAAGAAGCCACTGTGATAAATTTGAAGAATACCACCGAGGAGAATCATATGGGTCATTGCTGAATGACACCTCCATCAATCAGCAAGCGCAGTGGCGCATGCCTCGGTGCCTCAACAAGGCCTTTGGATCACCTTACTCACGATAGATAAGAGGCATAAGCCCAAACTGATCCACTTTGCATCCATCCGTGTCAAAATAGTAGAGCTGTTTGAGCAAAGGTCCTCCATAAATTTCTACGATAGGTAGAGCTCGTGATCCATTTATCGCCTCTGTGCCATCCTCCCCAACTCTGCTAAGCATTGTCGACTCTCTAGGAATATCTGCTGGAGGCTCTATCACTGGTACATCCTGCCCTCGAGAGCGAGACAACTGCTGAACATATCCAATTAAGGCTTTGTGTTCTCGTTTCAACTTCTTATACTTCCCTTCTTTCTTGAATAATCTATCCTTGAGGGCAAGGAAGGAGTTATCACACTCCTCAACAATCTGAGCACCAGTAGGGCGTCCCAAATCCAGAGTGGTAACCACGTAATTTTCAGGAACTGCTTCATTCCGGTCACACTCGACTCGTGGGACAGCAACGTGAAGAGTACGAGAGCCATCCTCATCGGTGGAGATCTTCGAAAACTTTTTTGCCTTCTTCTTCGGTGGAGGAGCACTGATCCGGTTCAAAAATTCTTCCATCTCAACTGCTGGATCAATCTCTTCACTCGGGCTTCTTCTCATTCTATCTTTAAGCCAATCGGGCACCTCATACAGTATATCGAAGGGCTGCTGCTCCGCGTGCCCTCGACTTCTCTAGCGATTTCAACTTCTTCTTCATTAAGGCGAGGCTCATGACCATCAAGTGGGCTATCGCGACTGCTATATCGTCACATCATCACCATCATTTCGCCCAGCGCCTCTAACTCTTGCTGGCGAGGTCGATGTAGTCCTCTCATCATCTGGCAGTCACGGTGATCCCAGCCCTGCCAGTGCGTTGACACTACGGCCAGAAAACTGACTCTCCCTCCGTGGTGAATATCATCTGTCGCCTGCGATTCAATACAACCCTCGATCCAGCAAATAAAGACACCTCCTGTATGCTTGGAGAACGTGTCTCCAAGGGTGTTGCCATTGTGACTCGTGGAGGCTCTGGCTGAATAGGCTCCTGTCTAACTATTTCCTTCTTCCTGGACTCTGGACCTCTTGTAATCTGTTTCTTCTTGCCAGTGGTGGGCGTCCTGTGATCTCCCATCATGTTGTAAGTCAAAGCAATTGACCTACTCTTCAATCTATTCACCTTTCTATCAACCCATGCTCTAGTAAATGTCATAACTGGGATGGAGAGAGTATCTAAATCTGCAACCTCGGGCTCTGACCAATCCGGAGGTGGAAGCGGAGTATCTCGAACAGCTGCATAATCCGGATGCAAGCATCCATATCCTCATTGACACAGTCCGTGGGCACAACCTCACTCCTTGGTCGAGAGGTGATAGGCAATGCGAGAACATCCTCTTTACTTACTTCAATCTCATCAACTGCATCAGCCCAATAATCCTCTATGGTGGCCTTATGTTTGAACTCCTCTGACAGAACCCAATTGATGTTATGATGTGGGTCGTAGTGCTGTCGGCTAGTGTGGTATGAAAAATGATAAAACTGAAGTTCACTTTCAGCTTCTCTAGCTGCCTGTATTGAGGGACACACCTCATCCGAGTTGCCCATTACAATTGGAAATTCTATCCCTCCCTTCTTCTTCTTCTTTTGAATTTTATCAAAGGCCAGCAACTGCCTTGATATCTCTAGCATTATTATTCTATCTGTCGGGTACTTAGGCAGCCTATATGGATATGAGGAAAAACCTTGCAGCCTAATGTAAGAAAATCTTGGAAACTGTATAAACCAGCACCCATACCTCTCAATTAGCTCCTGAGCATCTCTTGAGATTCTATGATGCAACCGCTCCTGAAGCAGCCTCGTGATGTACATGGTGAATGAGTCGTTGACACGCTTGTAGTGGGTTGTGCTCGACAGGTGCAACTGTGGACAGGCATCATAAATTTTGAACTGATGAGAGCCGCATCCAACAGGCTCTTTGTAAGATATCCCCCTATACTTAGTCATCCGTGCCAACATATAAATGACATAGGAGCTCATATAAAATGTCCTCGTTCTCCTCAAGCCCAGGAGCTGCTCGTGCAAGTTGTCACTGATCATTGCAGCCCAATTGACATAATCTTTTCCTTCTAGCACGAGGTTGATGTAATAGAACATCCAAGGCTCAAAAATAAATGATTGTGGGCAACCTCCAACCCTGCTTAGCATCATAATGAGGTCACAGTACTCTTGCTTCAAATCATCCGCTATGATCTGTTTGGGCAACTTCGTTAGAGAAGGCTTGGGAGTGCTCATCCAGTGGGTGTTAATTGTATCCATGCATCACTCAAAAGCAGAAGCATACATCCGCTCAGCCCGCTCTCTGGATTTGTAGATCATATTTCTGTGCACCGGGATCCCGAAAGCTTCGCCAATGGCTGCCGGAGTAAGATTGGCAAGCACTTGGCCATCAGGTGACATGATCGACTGGTGTTCCTTCTCGTAGCAATTAGCGCACTCCATTATCAGCTCCGAACACTGTATGGCTGGCAGGAAACCAGCAGCTGCATATAGTCCACTTCGGACGATGTTGTGCGAAGTGACTGAAGCCCGATGACTTCCGATTCCAAACATCCGGTTCTTGAAGGTCTCCAGGTTGACGGAGCCCAGGTTAGTGTCCGTCAACTTGCCCAACTTCGAAATGAACTTTGACTCTGGCATGAACGTCTTGCTCAGCTTCTTGATCACTGCTTGTCTGGAGGCACCATTGTCCTTTCCAATTGTCCTTGCCTCAGCCATCTGCAAACAATAACATTCATCAGCAATTTAGTTTATAAAAATAAAACAAGACATTGCATAGGGGCTGCAGTTGACTTTAGAAGCTGCAATAACTCTCGTGTTTGCAAACCTCAGCTCCTTCTTCAATAAGTTCGGACTTCAACACTTAGAACAGATTTCTAAGTGGACTTCGATGGCTTCACTGTTCTTAATCAATGTCAACCAGCAATTCGAACTTCACACTTTATATCAGCAATCAACAATCTTGTAATCCACACTTTGAAAACTCAGCAATTCACTTCTAGGCGTCCTTTTCAACTGGCAACCTCAACTTAATCAATTTTCAATCACTAGCAAAGTCGTACCTCTTTCAAGCTTTCAACAACTTCCTCCAATCAGCAAGGGGCGTCCTCTTTACTTCAGCAAACACCTCTCAGCAACTCAAGGCGTACCTCCCTTTTACTTCAAATTTGATTAACTCTCAAGTGCGCCTCTTCAACAAATGCAACTCCTCAGCAAAATTTGAATTCCTTCAGGCCTCAGCAACTCACTGCAATGCTTCACTCTCAGAGCAAGTTCGACTTCTCCAGCTGTGAAAACAAGTGAAAAACCTCTCCATTTTATAGCTAAAATTCGAATTCTAGAAGAAGTTAATTTTAGCCAGTGCAATTAAACTCCACTACTCCACTTCAAGAATTCGAATTTTCCCTCTCTGGTGTTTTTGACACTTGTCTCCAGTCGTCGGGAATATTATTCTTCTAGAAACTTGACTTTGACTGGCGTTTTGAATTCCTTTTCGAAAAATTTAATTTAAATTCATCATTTTTTTACTCACCAGCCGGAGCTCTGTTACTGGGATTTGAATTTTAACTCTCTTCTGCTCTGAAAAATCCATCCTTGAAGAATTTAATTAAAATTATCTAGGCAATTTCTCTTGAACTCATCATTCGAAGAAAATTCATCTTGAAAGCTCATTTTATTCGTTTTTGCCTTAGAAAATTTAAAATTCTCCCTTAGGAAAATTCACAATTTGAGCACTGATTAAATTCTTCATTGAAAGAGTGTCGGCGAAGCTCAGAAGACTTGGAAATCCATTCATCATCACAAATGTTCAATACCCAGAAGCAAATTTTCTTCAGAACACCTCGAATTCATGGGTACCCAACGAACGGGTTCATTTAATTTTTCAATTTTGAACCTTAGAAAAATATCATTTTCATCATTTAAATTCGTTCTTCACCTGTGATCATCTTGTGTTGCTCTGACTTCTCGAAAAATTTGAATCGTCTTGCATTATCATCGTCTCTGACTCCATCACTGAGAAAAGTTGTTCTTGCTTCGGGAAATTTATCACTCTGATCTCAAGGCATATTTTCCAAGGAAAAATAATTTGCCTTAGAGAAATATTTTATTTTTTTTTAAAATCATCTCTTGCATTTTGAAAAATTTCCGTTAGAAAGTTTTTATCGTTTGCCAGTGGAGAGAAATTTCTTATCAACTTCATTCAGAAGAATTTTATTCATTCCCGGCACGCCTTGTACATTTTATCTTCACTTCACACTTGAAAGGCAATTTTATTAAAATTTCTAACGCCTTAGAGAATTTAAATTTCACATGTCTTATGAATTTCTCTAACACTTCACCACCTTAGGCATATCACACTTGAAGGAAGTCACGCCTGGCATATGCCTTAGAAAATATTTTAAAACCTTATGCCTCCCATCTCCCTAGGCGCATATAGCATTTTACTTCCACACCACGCCTTAGAAAATATTTCCATCCTTTAGGCCTTAGGCGCCTAGCACACATATGAGGGAAAATCACGCCACACACCTTGATCACCTTGAACGCCTAACACTTACCATCTTTCACCACGCCTTGGGAAAACTTTTACCTTATTTACCACTTGCATTTACTTTTCACATCCAAACATGGGCGCATTTCCATGTAGGAGGAGGATGACCTTTCAACTTCCCATTTTTGTCTTCACATGCACAAGTTTGGGCGCATTTTGCCCCTTGAGGAGGACGAAATCCTTTGACTTGTTGACTCACTCCTACCTTGGGCGCATTTTCATGCCTGTGAAGGATAGAAAACGTTGACTTTGTTGACTCTCCTTCACTTTGGGCGCATTTTGATGTGTCTAGTGGATAAACTTTTTCCAACGCCTCAAGAGTGACTCTTCGCCTTCCAAATTTCGTCTTCACATGCATGACTTTGGGCACATTTTGCCCTTGCTGGTGGATGGCGCATTTTTGATGTGGAGGAGGATTTGAGTGTTGACTTTTCTTTGACCACTTACAACTTTGGGCGCATTTTGCCTATGCTACAGGATAAGCTTGTATTTTGGGCGCATTTTGAGGGTGGAGGCGGATTTTCATGCCTTAGAAACTTTTCAACT
>VDFB02037912.1:113673-223361 GCA_007258455.2 Sequoia sempervirens | reverse complement strand
TCCCTCTCTCTCTCTCAAGTCTCTTCATCCTACCCCCTCTCCCTCTCATAGGTATCTCTCTCACTCACTCACTCCATCTCACTCACTCTCCCACTCTCTCCCTCCCTCTCTCCCTCTCTCTCCAATGCTCTCCCACTCTATCCTAACCTCTCCCACCCTGTCCCACTCTCTACTACCCTCTTCACCTCTTCTAATCTCTCCCTCCCTCTCTCCCACTCTCTACCACCCTCTCCCACTCTCTCCCACTCTCTCCCACCATCTCCCTCCCTCTCTCCCACTCTATCCCACTCTACCACCCTCTCCGACCTTATCCCACTCTCTCAAGTCACTCTCTCACACACTCACTCCATCTATCTCTCTCCCCTATACCCTTACCATGAAACCCTAAACCCTTATAACCCTCTACCATAAACCCTTAACCCTTAAACCCTCTACCATATACCCTAAACCCTAAACCTTTAACCCTTAAACCCTCTACTATCTACCATTAACCCTTAGATCTATGTGTACACAAATCGGATATCCGATTTGCAGAACAAAAATTATACCGTTACAAGTATCATAATTTGTTTCAAATGAATCGGATATTAGATCATAACGGATATTGTATTTGCGGGCCATAGAAAAGCCCCATGTGGGTCGTTTTGTGCATTCCAAAGGACCCTACATTCTGTTTGCAGGCGACACACACACGGTTTCAGACAGGAAGAGACAAAGATCAACTTTTTGGAGCATCTTCTATTGAAATTTGTCATAAGCAATGATTTTTAGCATTTTTTATGAGGTATAATGGGGAGTAGCAATCGTCGGAAGCAAAAATGTAAGAGAAATCTTACAAAAGAAGAAATTGAAGCATATAGACAAAAAGATAGAGAAAATCATATGAAGAGAAGACAAGGTATGTTGACTATTGGTGAACCTAACCCCTATGGTCTTTCAAGTGAAGAGGAAATTGAAGATGTTCAAGGTGAAAATGTTGGAATTGAATATGTTGAACATGATATTCAAATTAGGAATGAAATTACTAAAATTGATAATGAAAATGTTCAAGGTGAAAATGTTGGATTTGAAGATGTTGAACATGATATTGAAATTGATAATGAAAATGTTCGAGGTGAAAATGTTGGATTTGAAGATGTTGAACATGATATTAAAATTGGGAATGAAATTATTCAAATTGATATTGAAAATGTTCAAGGTGAAAATGTTGGAAATGAAGATTTTGAACATAATATTGAAGCAAGTGTAAATTATGTTTCACCAAATTACATGAGAAATGAAGAACTCAGATGGAAGAAAGACATATTCCAATTTTCAAGATCCTCAAGCAACCCTCTAAATGGTTACTTCTGAATTTGATGATAATATTATAAAACAATTTTGAAGGCAAGAGGTCAACATGAACTATTTAGTTGTGGGCCAAAAGACTTTTCAACCAATATTTTAGTGATAAGACATCGAATGAAAGCAAAGCCAACTTTTTGTACAATTGCTAAAGATGCAAAAGATGAGACCTTCCTTTGCTAGCCAAATTGAAGATTCATGTGAACAAGAAGACTAAAAAAAAATTCTATTATTGTCAAAAATATTTTTAATGCTCTCAAGTCTATTGGAAAAAGTAACAAGGAAAAGGATAAGAGAGTTGCTCGGAGAGTCATTACAACTGCCCTAGTAAGCCATCAATTGAAAAAGGCTCACTTTATGATACAAACTTGTATGGATTTTGACATAAATCGTAAAACTTTGGATAGAGAACTTGCAAGAAGAGAAAGAATAGATGATCCTCTTGAAAATGATACATGGGCTTTTGCCGAGAGGCTTCCACATGTTCATAAGAAGCTAACCAATAATGTAAAGTAGGTAATTCAACAATTTTGGCATGATAACTCTAGAGTATCACCCAATGCAAAGGATGTTTTAAAGTTAAGAATTGGAAATTGAGACCACACACCACATCCTAAAAATTTCTTGGAATCAAGCCAAACAATGTTGTTCAAAAAATTTATTGAAACACATAAAAATATAGAAATCCCACAAAGGACTTTTGAGGGTTTGAAGCCATTTTATTGTGTGCCTCTTAAGATTCGTAATACTTGTTGTTGCAAATACCATGTGGAGTTTTCAATGTACCATGAGCTATTATGCTATATCCGTTCTACTTTGCATACTAATGAAATGTTGCAAGAGTGTGGTGCAATGCATCTTCCAAAATCATCAAGGGACTCGCTAGATCTACTTTTATGTTCTAGAGATGATTGTTGCTTTTTCTATAGAAATGATTGTTTAAATGAAAAGTGCTCACAATGTGGTGGCTTGTCAAAGTTTGTTCAATGTTTTCATGAGAGTTCTGAACATGAATTTGGAAAGAATCTTATTGAGAAAAAGAGATATGAGATAGTCAAATATACTTTGCAAAGCAGAGGTGAAGGTTCTAGATGTGAGTTGGTTGCAAAAGAATGCAGTGTTGCTGATTTTATTTTAGATTTTAAGGACAATTTTTTCTACAAGTATGCAAGGCATAGTCATAGGTCTCAATGGTTGGATCAACAATTTAGGATTTGTAAGGACTCTTTTTTCGATTGGCACTATTATATCAATGGTTGACTTTGCAGAAAACTACACATTGCAACCACAAAATGAGGTACAATCTCAGTATTACAATTCCATTCAGATTGCTATTTTTGTCCACATAAAATTTAGACATGCACCTGATAGTACAGAGGAGGATTGAAAGATAATCAGAGAGTATCATTTTTATATGAGTAATGATAGATCTCACTCGTCTAAGTATGTCCAACATTGTTTCGAGATTTTTTTTGAGTTCTTGCAGGAGCATGATATAGCATCGGGCCGACGTCTAATTTGGTTAGATAATTGCACAGGTCAATTCAAGAATCCTCATATGTTTTATTGGTTGAGTAGAATGCATGTAGAGAGGGGTCTACCTCATATTTGGAATTTTTTTGAAGTTGTACATGGGAAAGGGGAGCATGATGGAGCAAGTGCATGCGTAAAGAGAGCTCTAGTTAAGGAGCAATTGAAGATTTCAAGAGAAAAATTCAGCGATGCACGTTCTATAGTTGATTGGTGTAGTTCAGCATTGTCACAGGGAGGGACACTTGATTCAACAATGCACAAATTCTTTTGGTTCATTGAGGAGGGTACAATGGGAGGTAGATTAGATTGTCATACAATCAAAGATTCTTCAAAGATGCATTCATTTCGAAGCTCAGATGCAAGCACATGGACCATTTGGACATGAGAGTTGGCTTATTTTTGTTAGAGTTGTATTCAGTGCGAATGGGATCAATGCAATTCAAGTGAGTGGGTGGATACATGGGTACCATAAAGATTTTAACTCCTTTATCTCTCAAAAATATCTATGACAAATGACACAATGGAAAGTTCAGTTTGATATTACTTGCTTTCAGATTTGCCAGCCTAGACATATTTTTGCGCTTGTCACACTACTGTGAATGAAGAGAGATCGAACTATTGGTTGGCTCGATGTGTGCAGGTAAAGCATAAGCTAACACAACCAATGGAAGATGCTGATGGGTTCATGTATCCTATAGGTTCAATTGTGGTTGCAAGAACTTGGTTGCGAACATATATGGTTAGAAAGAATGGCATACCTACATTTGAAGACTATGAGAACACAAAACCATTCTCATGTATTGGCACCTTGTTATAAAGCAATAAATGTTAATTTGTTGAAGCATCATGCTAGAACAAAGACAAAAAAACTATGGATACTTAGTAATGTTGATCATGAAGTAATATTGGATACTCTTAAGCAAAAAGATGACCCTTAAGGCACACTTGAATAGCATTTTCAAGAATGCAGTTGTAGAATTTTATGTTCAGCTTATTATTAAGTTCATTAAGTGTTCTTTTATTTTAATACTGATATTTTATATACTATTGCAAATGTAGGTGTCTTTACTAGTGATATTTTGTATGCAATTTTGTGATATTTTTAGCAAGATTGATCATGGACTTGCTGCAACAATAGCTAGCTCTGATCCTTTTGAAGAGGTATGCATCTTTTATAGTTTGCATCACTAGCTCATCATCATTCAAGTTGTTTAGATTAATATAGATACGTTATTCTAAGCATATTTTCTATTGTGACAATATAGATTTCTCATTTTCCCACTTTTATGATATTCCTGGCATGATTGATCATGGACCTGATACAACAATAGCCAGCTCGATCCTTTCAAAGAGGTATGTGTCTTTTATAGTTTGCATCACCAACTCATCATCATTCAAGTTGTTTAGATTAATATAGATATGTTAGTCTAACATCTTTTCTATTGTGACAATATAGATTTCTCATTTTTCCACTTTTGCAATATTCCTGGCATGATTGATCATGGACTTGCTGCAACAATAGCTAGCTTTGATCCTTTCAGAGAGGTATGCAATAGATTACAACAATATAGATTGGCTATTCTAAGTGTCTTTTATAGTTTTCATTACCATCTCATCATATTCTGTGTCATTTAGAATAATATAGATTGGTTATTCTAAGCTACCTTGATGGTTTGTATAGGTGCTTGTCAGTGCAGAACATGAACATACTACTATTGTTGAAGGCTATGCCCTGAATGCCTCTAATAGGAAAATTTTGTAAAATTTGAATTCTCAAATTGGAAACAATGTAAAATGGTCATAATTTTGTATGGGCATAATCTATACCTAGTGATGTTTTTTGAAATATGGGTCAAATGTCTGGAATTGTATAAAGGGTATGTTTAAAATGTAAATAGGCCTGTATTTTGGAAACTCATACATTTTGTAAAGGGGTCTATTTTTTTACTTAATCGAGCTACAACGGAAGGTTTCCTTCCTGGTTCTTTCCTGTCGGTATGCTCGTTTGAACCAGGTTTTGTAATATTTCCCATTTATATATAATAAATTATAGTGGCTTGCAACTTTTTCTCCTCAAACCCAATTCTTTAATTCACAAGGGTGACCTCATTGTCACAAACCTATTCCCTTTCATTTTAAAATTCAAAATTCAAACTTTTTCGCTAAGTGGTGTCATTCACCCACTTTGAGTTGACTAAACACATGTTTGGCATAATTTGATGATATACGCTAGCATTAATAACATACAATATATTCATTAGAATCATGAAAAAATTCATTTATCTTATAGCATTGGAGCAAGTAATAGTGAGACATTTTGATTCAATGCAATAAAAATGAGTAACAAATTTCTAAATACCACCAAGTCCCTAGATATTCATGAGTAGATGCAAAGATAAACATTCATACCCTTATCAACCCTTAATTATCCAATACCCCTATCAACCCTGAATTATGTTAGGTTGATTGTGTGTTGAAATTTACTGACTTTGCTTGATCCTTTGGAAAATTCTCACGGATACATTTTTCTATCTTGGGCTTTGTACTTTTTATGTTAAGATATAGTAAATTATATTCACTTGCACTCTGAAGCATAAATATTCCTATTGTTATGAATGAGTACTCTGAATGATCATGAGGTGTTGAGGGAAATATTGTTTTCATTAGTATTCTCGGGGAATGCTTGGATATTGCTTGTAATGGCATATACTGGTCATCAATGGGAGTCACACAACCGTTGCCATCAATGAAATTGACCATCTCTCACATGTAATGCTTGGGAGTTACATTGGGAGAAGTGGATCATCTTTCCATAATTTTATGGGTTCCTACTTAGTTGATATGTTCATGGTGGAGGGCTATCTTGAGTGCTATCACAATTACACGTCGCGGTTCAGAGTTTTAAACTACAATAAGAATGGTTTTGGTGGCAATTAGGTTTGGGGAAACCACTTACATGGTTTTATCTTCCCATTGCTTTTGTATAAAAACCTTTATGTAGAAACATTATTACATGTCTTGGACACATTATTTCAAGAGTGGAAGGCGGAGAACCAGGTTTTGAACTGCTTGTGACGAAGCATGGAAAGTGAAAGCTTTTTGCACCACTTGCAACTTTACATTGCTTGCATCTAACAATTTTTCCCTCCACTGAAAAGTCATCACCACAAGAAAATGCCTTTGAGATAGCAAAAATTGAGAGATATTTTGTAGATGGTCCCAACATGATCCCATAGCCTTAGACGGAGAGTCTATAAGCATCACGGTCTCCGAGAAATAGACCTTCAAAGATTACTGCCTTTAAGCACTTTGGACTCTTAAGGGAAATCGCTGGTCTAATGTAGCTCGGAGTGATTCTAAGGTATTTTGGGTGCAAGAGAGGACCATCCCTAGTAAACGCATTCCATTTGGACATTTTGGAATACCGTTTGTCAGCATACAAGTGGAGTGAAAGTTGCACCACTTTGCAACTTTACACTGCTTGCATCTGGCAACTTTTCCCTCCACTGAAAAGTCATCACCACAAGAAAACGCCTTCGAGATAGAAAAAACTGAGAGAGGGTTTTGCAGATGGTCCCAACATGATCCGTAGCCTTTGAAAAAGTGTCTGTATTCCCCACGGTCTCCGAGAAATAGCCCTTCAAATATTGCTACCTTTTAGCACTTTGGACTCTTAAGGGAAATCGCCGGTCCAATGTAGCTCTGAGTGATTCGGCGTATTTGGGTGCAAAAGAGGACCATCCCTAGCGTAAACGTACCCATACAGACATGTTGGAACAGTCTGTTTGGTTGTACACCAGCGAGAGGAAAGTTGCACCACTTTGCAATCTTACACCGCTGTATCTAGCAACTTTCCTCTCCACCGAAAAAAGTCATCACCACAGAAAACGCCCAGATAGCAAAACTGAGAGAGTTTTTTGTGATGGTCCCAAAAAATGATCCCTGCTAGCCTTAGATGGAGAGTCTATAAGTATCACGGTTTCCAAGAAATAGCCCTTCAAAGATTGTTGTCTTTTAGCACTTTGGACTCTTAAGGTAAATTGTCGATCCAATGTAGCTCGAAGTAATTCAGTGTATTTGGGTGCAAGAGGAGACTATCCCTTGAAGGTGAATGATACCCATCCGCATTTGTTGGAACAAAATTGCCACAGACAGCTACTTTAGAGTGTGAAAGTTGCACCACTTTGCAACTTTATTAATCAAGCATCTACAAACTTTTCCCTCCATTGAAAAGTCATCACCACAGAAAACTTCCCAGATAGTAAAAATTGAGATATTTTTTGTAGATGGTCCAAACATGATCCCATAGCCTCAAATGAAGATTCTGTAAGCATCACGATTTCTGAGAAATAGCCCTTCAAAGATTGTTGTCTTTTATCACTTTGGACTCTTAAGGGAAATTGTCGGTCCAATGTAGCTCTATGATTCGGCATATTTGGGTGCAAGAGAGGACCATCCCTAGCTGCGAAACGCATTCCATCCAAATGTGTTGGAACAGCCCGGCTTGGTCAGATGAAGGTGTAGAGGAAAGTTGCACCACTTTGCAAACTTATGTACCGCTTTTGCATCTAGCAACTTTTCCTCTTACTAAAAGTCATCACTACGTGAAACGCCTCCGAGATAGTAAAAACCGAGAGTGGTTTTTGTAGATGGTCCCAAAACAATCCCATAGCCTCAGACGAAGAGTCTGTAAGCATCACAGTCTCCGAGAAATAGACCTTCAAATATTGTTGTCTTTCAACACTTTGGACTCTTAAGGGAAACTAGTGGGCAACATAGTTAAATTCTTCAAGGCAAACTGGCATGAAG
The DNA here is from genome assembly GCA_007258455.2 of Sequoia sempervirens. NCBI lineage: Eukaryota > Viridiplantae > Streptophyta > Pinopsida > Cupressales > Cupressaceae > Sequoia > Sequoia sempervirens. The sequence continues at coordinate 215,675 of VDFB02037912.1, read as the reverse complement.
TAATTTATCTTCTTTTGTGCATTTAAAATGGATTTTTAAGCCTTCCACCCTAAAAGTGACCTCTAAATAACTTCAAACACCTTAACTACCTCATTCTTATTCATTTGTTTTGCAAACAAGCATTTTCATTCGAAGAGGCTGAGCTTTGATTTTTGCTTGTTGGATGGAATGTGGACCATGACACAACTTTCTTTTTTCTAAAATTGTTCAACTGCTATGTTACTTGCATCATCTTAACTTTCTTGGCTTAGGATAGCTCCTACTACTATATTATTTGCATCACATTATACTATGAATGGTTTGTCAAAACTTGGTAAAACTAAGATAGGTTGGGTAGTTATCTCCCTCTTCAACCTTTCAAATTCTTCATTGGATTCTTTGCTCCACACAAACTTTGTTTTCATTCCTCCTTTGATGGTGCCAAGAACTGGTGCACAAATTTCCTTTAGAACTGAGCTAATCCATGGAAACTCCTAACTTTTGTCCTTGTCTTTGGAGTAGGCCAACTAAGAATGGGGTATCTTGATGAGTTTCAACTTTTGTACTGCCTCCTCTAAGATGACATTATTAGTTGATCCTGAGTCTATGATGACCTTGAAAATCGTACCTTGTATCTTGCACTTGACTCTAAAAATAGCTCTCCTTTGTTTGTGTTCATCCTCAATAGGTTCTTTGATCAAAATCCTTCTTAACATGAGTTGTTCTCCTTTCTCTGAGTTGTCCACCTCTAGAGTCTCTACCTCTTCCTTGACCAATTTGATGGGGAGACTTACCTTTCAAGAGCACTCTTGCTCTTCCCAAGACCTGTTCTTTGGTATTCCTAGGGTATTCCTCTCTACCCTATTCAGGGATCTATCCTAAACCCCTCTCACCTCATAAGACTCTCCATCAATTTCAAATTCTTCTCCATTACTCTCAATTCGCCACTAGGCTTCCCTGGGCTCCAAACTGACCCAAAGTGTCCTAACCACTCCAGGGGCTAGGAAAGGTTATTCTACTGTCTCTTTGTTGATTTGAGACCTCACTGATCCATCTCGTTGGATTCTTTCACCATTCTCCCATCACTTTCTTGAAAAACTCCATTTTAGGCCTTGTAGCCTTTTGCCCCAACTAGGCCTCCTAGAACCCGTTTTCTTGGCTTTTCTCAAAAACGGTCATAACAACCCCAAAATATTTTTTTATATTCTTTCTAGTGGTACCCTAGGCTTCAATATTTACCAGGTGTAAGGTCTCCCAAGTGGCCATTCATATGACTGTCCTCATACCTCCCTAATTTCAAGGGTTTCAAGGGTTTTAGCTCCTTTTTCCAACTTTGAGGGCTTCAACTTCCTCCTTGCACACACATGTCTGGAGTACATGTGCCCAAACTCCCATGCTCTTTATTGGCACAAACCAATCCATTTAGCATCTTTCTTTATTGTTGTCCTCTCCAAGCCACTAGCCAGAATGCACTTGCACTCGCCTAGTGCTTGATAGTTTCTTCACTTCCCCTACAAAAAAAGACTCCTAAACCTATACGTACATTATTTACATAGTCCCCATCTTTATTCCAAGTGGCCATGAGAGGAAAGTGGTGCAGGAGCACCTATGAAACATTAGGCATTTAGGAAGTCTAGGATGCATCTCTTTTGTTTTTGATGTTTATCATGAAGGTCATGTTGACCATTGAGTAGAGAAGATAGTTTAGGGATGTGGTTGATCTTTAGGATAGAAGTTAAGGAAGGGTGAATGGGTTTAAAAACTCATTTTACTTAGTTTTCAAGAAAATTGGCAAAAGATGCAAAATGGTACACTTTGCAACTTTTCCACATGATAACTTACATGTTCGACCAAGGGAGCATAACTGATTGAGGAACCCTATATAAGGTGTGCCTTGACTTGAGAGAAGGGTTGGAAGTATTGGTATTGTGGGAAATTTTTGTGAATTTAAAGAAAAACAGTGTTTTTGTGTGTTATTACTAATTTTTGCTTCAAAGTAGAGCTTTAATGGATTGAAATTGTTACTGTGTTATGTGAAGGATGTAGTTTAGTGTTTTCTCAAGCTTAGTGTGCCATTATTTAGTCTTTTTTATTCGATTTCAATCATTTTTTGTAAATAGTTTGCTTTAACCCTATTGCTAGTCTGAACTAGACAGTTTTGTATAAATGGGGTGTTAGTTCACTTTCCCACCGTACAAATTGTGCGGCCCTTAGGGAACAGTGACTAGACTCCATGTGTGTACATATGGTAGGTTTTAGGGTTTGTGTGAGCATAGGAGCTGTTGGAAAAGTCTTGCCCTAGGTGAGCCAAGAAGAGTCCAGCTAGGGAAGACAAGGAGTATAGAGCACATAACTTGTAGGGGTGATTGAATTTTGTTGAATTTCCTTTTTGTGAAGGTAGATGTGAGTCTTGCCAAGACTCAATTTTCAAGAGGAAATTCCATCAGTCCATCTGGTGTGAGAAACACTTAGCATATTGAAAGCAGCCAGAAAAGGATTAAAAACGCTAGTTTTTGCCCATTTTTAAGTGGAGGCATTGTACGGGAAGTTAAGACCCAAGACCTCAAAAATACTTGAGAGGTGTCCATTTGAAGGAAGAACCTCAAAGAAAGATTGGGGGTTCTTTGGAGAAATTGAGAGAGTCAACCAGTTTTCTTGGAGAAGGAGACCTAATTGGGGCTTTTAGGCTAGTAGATCCTTTTTAAGACCTAAACAAGGGTTTGTTGAAAGCAACCAAGAAATGGAGCTAGGAGGATACTCAAGAACCAAAATTGGATGGATTACAATGAATTGAAACACCTCCACACCCCTGCAAATCAAAGTTCAATCTTTGGAGGTATTGTTAGTCTTTAGGGAAGATTAAAGGCTAAGGAAGACTTAGAGCTATGGAACCAAGATTGACTTGGTTGGTTGAATGGTGATGGTAGTGGGGTTGGCCAGGAGAACCAGGGGTACCTAAACATGAGAAGGGACCTATAGGTTAAGGTGATGAAGCAAAATACCAAGGAGGTATTGCAAGAAAGACCTTAGAGCAAGAATCTGTGATTGATTCCTTTGACCCCTCCCCATCAGAAAGCCACAGGAACTCAAGTGGGACTCATTATTCACAAAATTGGCCCAAACCGGCAGTGAGTCCAAAAACCCAAAAACTTGCAAAACCTTAACCAGTTGGTCTAAATGACTAATCTAATGCTAGGTACAGTAAGTAAATGAAATAAATGAAACACTCAAAGCATCAGGTTAGTCCTTTCAATCCATTCTTGACTGGATGAAGGCTCAAACACAAAAATGCACTCAAAAGTTGTTGAATTCCAATCACACAAAAATGCTCTCCAAGTCTCAATTCATGAAAATGAACTTCCAACCCAGGTATTAGGGTTTGGATGACCTTATATACCTTTCTCCCACATGCTAGGACCCTTGGGTCGGACTTAGAACAACATTAATGCTATTTTTCAACTTTTAGGCCAAATTGCCAAGGCAACATTGCCAAAATGCTCAAATTGCCAAGATTTTTCTAGGAACTCATTAAGTTCAAGAATCTAAGCCAAAACTACCCTAACACACTCTTAAAAACAACCTAGGTACTTTATATCATATTCCTTATTCCCTTGGTGGTTGGCTAGAACCACCTACAAGCCAAAAATCACTAAGATCTTCCAAAAGACCTTAAGGTGCTCCTGCACCAGTTTGGAGGATGAAACTTGTTTGGATTTCTGAGGGAAATTTCACAGAAAGGTTGCATCTATACGCCAAGCATAGTGGATTTTAGCATCCCAATATTTTTCTAAAAAAAAATTTGATCATTGTAATCTTGGTTATGAGCAAACAATTGAAGCAAAAAAATTGTAATCATCAAGTGAGTTATTTGAATTAAATACTCTATTCCAACCAACTTATATGTGTAGATCTATTTATCATATGTGAATGTTTTAGATCTAAATATCTTGTTTAAATATTTTGGCTGATTTTCATTGAATTATTCCAAATTTAAGAAATTTGTATGAATAATTTAGTTAAGGATCATTGAATTATTTGAAATGTATGAAATTTGTAGGGTTAATCATATGAGTATCTAGTTGTTACTTATGCAATGTGAAATAATGCTTTGAGTTTGAAAGATGTGCAATGCAATGTAATCAGCAATATGAATATAAACTACATAATATTTAACCATTCTTTTTATGCTATTGTACATTGATATTTAACCATTGCTTCAAAGAGTTTAATCATGCACATGAGGAGGAAACTAAATTTTCGATTGTCAACTTCTATATATATCAAATTATCCAATAATCAAGTGTATGTCCATATACAAAAATGGCATCAACGCCAACTCAAACAAAGTTTTACAATATGTGGCATATGCCATCTCGGTATCTATTCAAAATTTACATGCCAAAATGTCTATCTCATCCTAAACTACTGGTGGATCATCAAAATGGAGCCTCTTTGAAGCACTCATTGGCTCTGAAGGTAGCTGCACAAGAAAAAGTCAAACCACAATTGAGATTAGATATACTATATAATTTAAAATTGAATAATTAACATAAAAATCAATACACATTGAATTATAATTGAAATCTTGATTACCTAAAATATACGTCTCTTTGAAGGGTCGGGAGTCCTAGAATATACCCCTCTCAAAGAACTAACCAAACCAACTTTTGTAATGCCAATCTATATATGTGAACAAAAACATGAAATTGATCCAAGTTAGCATAGAATTTTCAGTAATAAGAACATAATTACCAAGCACAAAATAAAATAAACACATACCTCTTTAGGTTGATCTTTTTTTGTATCTCCTTTAGGTGTCTCAACAACTCCTCCTTGAGGTGTTTCAGCACCTCCTCCTTTAGGAATTCGAATACCTACTCCTTCGGGTGTTGTGGCACTTATCAACAGTGATGTATAGCTCACAACCGCCTGTACATAAAAATGACAAGTACATATGAAACTACGAATCTATGTCAATGTATGCATAATCAATAAAGATCTTATAAATTTTAATTCAAGCAAATTTGAGCTCAATTACCTTTCCCTTATCTAAAATTGTGCCTCCATAGTCTGGAAAGCATCGCACCTCACTCACACTAGGTTTTTTCTACAAGCAGAGAGTAAGATAAAAATATAAGTTAATATATAATTTCATTATTGACAATTCAAATGATAAGAAAATATACAGTAAAAAAATGTAAATGAGTGAGTGAGAAAATACATATTGTGTGTGTGTCGAGGCCAAATGAAATGGCCCTAAGGATGCTATCTGTCACCTGTGTGAGCTCCTCCTCAAACATTAACTGTTAAATAGACCATGTAAATAAATATTAGTACTTGATACTATCTCTTATTAATATTCATTTTTAAAAAAATGCAAGTTATGAATTTACACCTTAAATGCTACTTGTGTAACTACTCCAATGTTCGCCTCTCTAGCAGGAGAGGACTTTGTAGGGTGTGCTCCACTCCCCTGCGTGATCTGCTATAATCTCCACATCCTAGATGTCATAATCAGAAGTGTCTAATGGATGCTCAAGGGGCTGTACAATAGGACCCAAACATATTTGCTAGCACGTATTGCAAATATGTGGCACAAAAATATGTGGACCTGAGGAGGATGATGCAGCAGCATTGGATCCATCGCCAAGATCACCAGATTGTGGTTGAGCTATTGAAGAAGCATGGGAAACCAAAAGACCACTCAAAGAGTGAATGGCCTAGATAGTTTGTGTGGATGCATCCTCCGTAATATCTGGATGTTGTACTAGAGGTGGCGGAGGAAGGGGAGGATGGGGAACATGTGGGAACCTAACTACTCTAGCTACCCCTGGCCTATCCTGAGGCATACCTCTACCAACGCCCTAGAAGGGTTTAATGTCAAAGTAATTGACATGATGCCCTAACAAAAACTTAGCATATAATTTTTTAATAAAGTAAAAAGGTACATCAAGATTATTGTTGGGTGGTTTATCAAAAACCATACACCAACAATCCCGAAAGTTATCTACTATGCCCCTATGCGTGCACCATTTTATAGAAAGTTTTGGCTTGTTAACATTAACTGGAAAACCATTGCTGGGGTTAATAAATAAAGAGGCTATTTGGGCTTTTGTTATTTGGAGATCTTTCACATCATCATAAGACATTCCACATGCATAATATTGCCTCATGGTTTCTCACCACGAATGAAATGCATTATGTTGGGTGGAGAGGGTTTCTACATTTGTAATTATTCATGTCAATGTGGTTGACATATGGGATAATCGAGGGATTTTCCTATAAACATCACAAATGCCCCTCAATTGCTCCAATTTTTCATGAATTAACTGTTCAATTGATGGCTGCGGAGGTGGTGGAGCATTTGGAATTTCTGCATTTTGATTCTCAGCTGGTGGATTTTCATTTTCAACTGGTGGAATTTGTGCATTTTCATTCTCGGCAGCCATAATGCCTTGATTAAAGTTAAAAAATAATTAATCTAAAATTAGACAATATAAATGAAACACTATTTTTAAATCAAAATCCATTAAAAACATTCATTTTTTATCAAAATCTATTTTGAACTCAATTGTTTCATAAAAATTCAATCAAAAACCCTATTTTGAAAAAAAATCCACAAAAAACATTCATTTTTTTATCAAAATCCATTCTCAATTCAATTTTTTCATAAAAATTCAATCAAAAACCCTATTGTGAAAAAAATCCACAAAAAACATTCATTTTTTTATCAAAATCTATTCTAAACTCAATTTTTTCACAAAAACTCAATCAAAAACCATGTGAAATTATTCAAATCTAAATCAAAATTGAATCAAATCAAATGAAAATAAATAAACTTACCTTTCCAAATCGAATTTAGCCTATATTGGATATTTGTTACGTGAACAATGGATGAACAATGCGCCCGCAAGTTCTTCTCAACCGAATGAGTTCAAAAAAGAGACAGAAGTGTTTAATATATACTTTTTACAAATCGGATATCGAATGTGTAAAAGTAGCTTTGGTGTTTGGTATGGTGACACCCGAGCCTACAAAAAGTCAACATGTTCTTTTCGCGTTTTCTAGGTCGATGAAAGACGTGTTTTTTTCCTCATTGCCACTTTTTAGCCCACTATTAACCTGCACATACCCTTAGTAATGTAAGGTTTCACTCTTAATAATTCATTTTCATTTATTAGTAGTTGAAGTAAATGGTGAGGTTTGAGTTTTAGAAAAATGGAATATCATATTTAATGAGGTTGAATAGAGGGGTGGGGGTAACACTCTATGGGACCACAATTTGCATGAGCCATGGCCCACTATAATGATTAGTACTAGTGAAGGAAGGTTCAACACCTCAATCAATACTTTCATTTCATAAGCTACAAAACAATATTATAAATTTATTTTATCAAAGAAAAGAAAAGAAACATTAGTGTATTTATTGTATTCTACAAGCAAACAAGGGAACCCACAAATGAATAATAATATTCATGGACAATTTGGGCACCTCTAATGGAGTTGAAAATGTAGGGTTTGTGAAACCTTATAAGCACCATGATTTTCTTTGATTTTTGATTGAATTTCCCAAACCCTATCATAATTAAACCTACTATAAAATTATCACATTTGACAAGAATAAACACTCAATATTCTAGATAAATTCTTTAGATTTATTTCTCCTATAGTCACCACATTGCTACTAATATTCCACCATGTACTCTAACTATTAACTATAGGTGCTAATAGAAAAATAAAATAAAATAAAACATAACTAAATATTTTTAAGTGCGGTGTTCCAATTAGGCACCATTAAAGCCCTCAAAATTCATTACAAAATCCATAAAAGAGATGTTACAATTTTTACATAAACTAGATAGGTACTTGGAAAAGGAGCATCAGGTAAAAGGAAATATATTAATGTTTTTTAAACATCTATATATAGGTTTGAATCAAAGTTTAGTATTATATAAATTTTAAATCATATTACTATAACATTTTATGACATTTTTCAAATAATTAGTCAATAGGTTTTTTTTATGAAATTTCAAGTTTGTAAGAAAATTAGTCTTAGGATTTCTATTTGGTATAATCCTCCTTGCATTATGCTATTTTATTTCTTACATTTATTCTCGTTTTCACTCCAAAAATTATCCTTATTTAGAATAGAGAATGACCTAACCTAATAATCTTGGAGATTGAATCATTGGCCTACAACACATTTGTGAGGAGTTTTTGTGCTTGTTATCCTTGCACAATGTATTTATCATGAGATAATAAATGCTTTAATTAGCATGCTTGGTGGGACATGACTCTCATGATCTAACTTATATTCTCGGTTCTATATTAGTTACATGGGTTTTAGAGCACAAGTCTTGTCTAGTTCACTTGGCAATTCTACATGCAAATAGAGGGAGCTCCAAAGTCTCTAAGAGTAACTATTATGATTAGGCCTATTTCAATCACTTAGGCATAGATCCTTGCAATTTTTTTAACTCTAAAAATAATACTATAAACAAATTACGCTTAAACCACCTCAATTTAAAATCCTACTATACCCATAACTTTGTGCTATGGAATAATAGTAGCTCTTTAGTTGCACCAGCTACTTGGAATCTTATTTCCTCATCTACCCAAAAGGCTCTTCCATCTTACATTAGAGAGAGTTTTTTAATCCATATTGAAAATCTAAAATATATAGCCAACATGTATGCACACAATAAAGTGTCCCAAGAGGATGTGACTATGATGTTAATAGTAGCTTTATTAAATGGGATATAATGGTATATAAATCTTCCCCCTAATTCCATAATGTTTATTAAAAAGGTGAAGAAATTTAATGACTATGAAATTAAGTGTTCAAAACTTATTTAGATCATGTGATAGACCATTTTAAATCTAAAATGGAACTTGGTGAAGCATGTAGGATTTAAAAATAAAAAGATAAAATTAGTAATCTCATATAAATAAACACATAACATTAGATTTACATGAAGATATGAACATGCCAAAAAAAAATCAATCATTATAGAGAGGAAAGGTCTATATGAATCTAATAGAAATATTACATCACTACATCCAAATTTATCCCTTCAATCTAACAACATTCTAATAGCATAATAATGTTCAACCTAAGAGGTATCTAAATTATAAATAACCAAAGAGGAAATATTATGAATGGTTTGAAAAAAAAACTACTAAAACCCATGGTATGGAAAAATACAATGCCTCCCATAACTAATAAATTAATGCTCCATGAATAGTGACAATTACTAATAACATCTTGACCTATGTGAAGAGTGGGAACACATTCCTAATTATGTATCTCTAAATGAAGTGGCCAACTATTGTGGACCCTTTGATGTAGGAGCATCCAGTGGTGTGAGGGCAATCTTGCATCACCAAAAAAATGATGATTTCCATTTTTGTTCATGTTGTTTTCTTTTTGTAGATGTATTTTCATTTCTAGATACCCTTTTCGTCGAATAAGAGTTTCCAACTTTCAGAGCTGCTTTTCTGCTTTTTCTGCTCAATTGCTATTTTTTAGCAAGTATGAATTTGAAGGCATGGGAAGACAAAAATTTATGGGAAGGTTCAGGATGGAGAAATAAGCACTTTGGTGAAAGAATCAGGTCAAGATCATTCACGGTTTGAAAGTTATTCAAGTTCCAGTTTCTGTTTTTTACCTTGAAAAACCTTCCAAGTCCAATTTGAGGCCCTAAACGGTTCCGGATGGGTCCGAAAATTTGCAGAAATGTCAAAGTAATCAACTATAAAATTAATTTAGGGAACATCGTCATTTTGAGAGCTTTCCGAAAAGGTATTATCATTGAAGCTCCGACAGTCGGATTAAAAGTTATGGCTTCCGGAAGTTGGTGCATATTTTAGAAATGTGCTAATTTTTGAATGTGAATTTAAATTTGAATTTCAAATTGTAATTTTGGCGCCAAACCGCCAATACTCATAACTCAAATGTTGTTTTTGGCTCCAAACTGAAAAGGGGCTATTTATGGGCTAGTTTCTAATTTTTGGATAAATTTTTGGAGAAAAGAGTTCGCATGCTGCGAAAGGGGAATCTAGGTAATTTTCTGTAAGTTTGTAATTTGCATGTATCACAGAGCTCGAGGATTTGAGATCCTCTGCATGTAAAAGTTCCATATTTTTGAATAAAATATTATTCTCTATTTTGTGAGTGTTATTCTGTGTCTCGGGTTTGCTCCCTCGTCACCCTTGGGGATTCACCTCTCAAGAAATTCATTATCACATTAATGCATATTGTGGTTTTTTTAAATAACCAAAATGTGAACCAATATATTGCATTAGTATTAGGGAGAAAGGTAATAATTTAAATAATTTGATATAGATAAGTATTGGGGTTAGGAAGCATGTGCAAAAAGGTTTAGGGTATTTGAACTTGAGGAATTCTAAATTATCTATAGATCACATAACATAGGTCAATTTGAGAAAATTCTATTCACTTTTTTAGTACAAGGATAACTTTATAAAATCATGGTGAATTTTTCATTTATTTGGAGAAAAGTACTAATTCTATTGGTGAATCTTTTTTTTTTTTTTAATATTAATTTTGTTGGAAAAAAATTTAAAATCATTTAAAATTTGTAAAAAAAATCTTGACGAAATATAATTTATTCAAATAAATAAAATAGTATCATTGATAATTATTCTTGTATCCAAAAAAAAAGATAATTTTATTGACGAATTAATTTATTTTGAACTCTTTTATACAATTTTTTATTTCCATAACTATGTTTTTGTAACTTTCCAAATCCAAATGATATTAAAAATTTCTTTTATGTTGGAAAATATCTAGAAAGTGATTCCATCTTGAAAAAAATATTTTGTTTTGAACTTCCAAATCATATCAAGTCCAATCAACATTATAAAAGTTATTTTCCTTTAGAAAACAGACCTAGAAAGTTTTCTCATGGTAAAAAGGAAAAACACGCCTTGCTGAAATTTGATTTATGCCTCCATGGCAGTTCTAAATTTCCTTGTTGTTTCTTCTGAAAAACCCTAAGAAATCATCTTCATATTTGTACAAATTTGTTCTAGATCTCAAAATTGACGTAAAATTTAGCCAACATTCTTGAGGCGATTAATAATGGATGCAGCCTCCACCAGTCTTTGTCATTTACAACATAATTGTTGTTAGTGTAAAAATAGTCTTCAACATTGGTAGAGAAATTGAAGTCAATGTTAAAAATGAGGAGAGAAACGAGTTTCAGGTTGGAAGGATTGAAGTTTAGGCCACTTTGTTTCAATTATCATTAGTACTTTCAAATTTAACTTTGGTAACTTTATAACTAGCATACCTATATTTTAAAAATATATGTAAAGTACGCCGAGAGATATCCTTCTCAAGGCGCCTATTTTTAATCAATTGAACCTTAACCCAAATTTAAGCTTAAAGTTATTTGAACCCTAATTGTAACCCTATTTGAAGCTCGTTCGGATTACTGGCTCATAGACGAGGACAAATTCCCTAAAAAAGTGTCTTTCAATTTTGAAAAAGTGTAGATGGAAAACCCAAACTTTGAAATGGTTGTCACTGACTCGTGGCTCACCCAAATAGTTGATCGTCGCACTAAGATACATGTGCATGTTAAACAAAAAGTTAAAATTCATAAAACTCAAACTGAAAGAGTGGAATATCCAAGTCATTAGAAACCTTTTCAGAGAAATGATCTCCTTGAAAGTAGAATGGATAAGATCCAAAAAGACCTCTCAAATGATTTTTCTTACATCCTAATAGAAGAAGAGAGGAATCCCATAGTTGAATTGGATGGTGTCTACAATTTTGAATAAATCTATTGGAGACAAAAATCAAGGATTAAATGACTTAAATAAGCTGTAAAACCAAGTTTTTTCATTTAACATGCAAAATGAGAAGGAAAAGAATCATAATATGAAGATTGAAGATGCTTAAGGATAAACTTCTGATGATCCTGACACCATCAAGGCTTCCTTGGTTTCCTCTTGGGAAAACATGACCATGCAAGAAAATGAAGACATAAAAGAGAAGAAAAGCAAGATCTCTTCTTGGATCATATCCTAGCCTTGGGTGATGATTCTAAATTCTAATAAAGTAGTTAAAGATGTCATTAAGGAAGAATGTAGCTAAATTCTATTTGTCTATTCTCTTCTTGGATCATATCATTATTGAGGCATCCATTGCAACCTAATTGAACTCTTATTCTAACCATAACTCAACACTAATCGAATGCTAATCCTAATCGTAGTTGTAATTGAGCCCTAATCCTAATTGAATGCTAATTGAACCCTAATCCTAATTAATTCCTAACCTTAATTGAGACCTAACCCTATTTTTATCATAACCCTAAATAACTATAATTGAACCCTAACACTAAAACAAATAATAATCCTTATCTTAGTTGAACCTTAACTCCAACCCAAACCATAATTTAACCCTAACCCTAATTAAACCCTTATTGAATGAACCTTAGTGAAGTTAGTGAATGAACCCTACCCTAGGTATAGTTGAACCCTAACCCTAATTGTATCAAAACCCTAGAGAACTCTAATTGAACCCTAACCCTAAAATAAACAATAACCCTTACCTTAATTGAACCCTAACTCCAATCCTAGCCCTAATTTAAGACTAACCTTAACCCCGACCTTAAAATTAAACCCTTATTGAATTGTAACCCTAATTGATCCCTAACCCAAATTGAATACTAATTGAACCCTAATCCTATGTGAATAGTAACCTTAATTAAACTCCAACCATAACCTTAATTAAACCCTAACCATAATTTAATCCTAAGCCTAGCTTTATTTGAACTATAGACTTAACAGTTATTCAATCGTAACCCAATTTGAATCAGAACCTTAACCCTAAAATTAATCGTAAACTTAATTGAAACATAACCCTAATTTGACCCTAAACCTAACTTGAAGATATATCTTATAACGCTAACCCCAAATGAACCCTAGCCTTAACCCTAATCCTAATTTAAGCCTAACCCTAACCATAGCCCTAAATAAACCTTAACCCCAACCCTAACTCTAATGGAACTATAACTATAATTATATACTAACCCTAACCTAATTGAACCCTAATTCAAACCTTAATTATAACCCTAACTTTGAACACTATTTTAATCCTAACACTAACACTAACCCTTATGTTGATTGAATCCTAGCTATAACCCTAACTTTAATTGATCCCTAATCCTAACCCTTTAATTGAACACTAAACCTAACTCTGATTATAACCCTATTTGAACCCAATTGTAACCCTAACCCCAAGCTTTATCATAAAATCATAACACTAATTAAACGCTCAAGTTATCCCTAATTGATGCCTAACCCTAATTGAATGATAATTTATAGGAATCCTAATTAAATCCTAACCTTGTTTATACCCTAGCCCTAATTGAATCTAGATTGAATTGTAATTCTAATTATATCCTAAACCTAATCCTAACTCTAACCCTAGTAATTGAACTCTAATCTTAATCCTAACTTTAATTGATGGTTAGCCTATTTGAACACTAATGTTTAACCTAATCTTAATTAAATTCTAACCATAATTATATCCTAACCTTAAACCTAAACCTAAACCTAATTGGACTCTATCCCTAATTATGCCCTAAACCTAGCCCTAACTTATTCCCTAACCCTAATTAGACTCTAACCATAATCCTAATGAAATTCTAAACTTAACTAAACTTAATTGGACCCTAATCCTAAGCTTAATTGAACTTTAACCCTAACTTTTAACACTAATTTAATCCTAACCCTAATACTAACCCTTACACTAATTAAAGCATAACTATAGCCCTAACTCTAATTTGATCCTAACCCTAATTGATCCCCATTCCTAACCTTTTAATTGAATACTAAATTTAACTTTGATTGTAATCCTATTTGAACCCTAACTATAACCCTAACCCCAAGCTTTATCATAAAACCATCACCCCAACCCTAATTGAACTCTAATGAACAATAACAGTTTTTAACCCTAGTCATAACACTAATTGAATCCTAGTTGTAACCCTAACTCAACCTTAATTAAGCCCTAATTCCACCCAAACTCAAACCTTATCCCTAATAGTAACTCTAATTAAACCCTATACTTGATCTTAACTATAATCCTAATTGAACTCTAGCCCTAATTGAATCATAATTACAATTAAATTGTAACCCTATTTCCAACCATAACCTTGAACCTAAACCTTCATTGAAATGTAACTATAATTGAAGCTATCCCTAATCCTAGTCCAAAATATTATCCTAATTGAACCCTAAGTGTAATTAAACCCTATCAAAATCCCTAATTTAACCCCATGTATTCAAATCTTTGTAAGGTTTAAAATTATTTATTTGATTTTTTTTAATTTATTGAAATCTTTGTGATCATTTTTTTATTTATCTTTTATCTTTGATTTATTTATTTCATCTTTTAGTTTATCTATGGTAAAGATTCTCAAATCTTTGTGATTTATCTTTATGATTAAACATCTTTGATTTATTTCTTTAATCTTTTAATTTATTTATTTTTCTATCAATTCATTTATTTTATTTATCTATTTGATTTTTTAATTTTTTTCTTATCTTTCATTTATTTATTTGATCTTTTAGTTTATTTATTTCTATCTTTGATTTAATTATTTGATCTTTTAATTAATTTATTTTTTAATCTTTGATTTATTTATTTGATTTTTTAATTAAATATTTTCAAATCTTTGTGATTTATCTTTGATTTCTTTTTGTGATCAAATCTCTTTGATTTGATTAAATTTTGTTTCATCAAATCTCTTTGTTTTTTTTGTTTCATCAAATCTTTTTGTTTTTTTTTGTTAGTTCAAATGTCTTATGATTTTGATATTTTTATTTGAGCAAATCTCTTTGATTTTGAATTTTTTAAATCAAATCTCTTTGATTTTGATTTTTCTATTTGATCAAATCTCTTTAGATATTTATGTTTCATCAAATCTCTTTGATTTTATTTTTTCATTTATGTGATTTTGACTTTTTATCTTTCATTTATTTATTTGATCTTTTCATGATTTGTTTGTGATCTACATGTTCAATTTGTTTGTGAGCAAATCTTCTATTTTTTGATTTATTTGTTTTCATAAGATTTCACATCAAGAGTGCAAGAAATGCATGAAACAATTGTTGATGACAATCCTAACAAATTAAAAATAAATGAATTGATTGAAAATAACAATTAAATAAAATCATTTTTTTTCAATAAATAAAATAATTCAAAACTAATATATCTTCACTTTTTCTCATAGATATTAATACTCTTCATTTAAAAAATATAATGCTATATAATTACCATTCAACCAAACATAGAAACTAAAATTGGAAACATTAAGAGGTATATTGTACAATATCATCATTCTTCAATCACCAAGGCTATCCCTCTAGTTACAATCTTACTCTCTAGCTGATATAAAACTGGAAAAAAATGGCAAACAACCTTTAGCTTATTGGTGAAGCTAATGAATCACAAACGACACCAAACAAAAAAAAGACCAAAATCCTACCTAAAACAAATTCCACGTCATAACAAACACTTCAAATTCAAACCGTTTAACTCTTAATCAAAAAACAATTTAAAAAAAAAAAAGAAAAACACTATCCCTAATCCTCCCTGAAACAAATTCCACGCCATAAAAACACTTCAAATTCAAACCTCTTAACTCTTAATCAAAAAACAATTAAAATTAAAAAAAAAAACACTATCCCTAAAATAATTGAAATTAACAAATTTGACGTCACACATTCCTATACCCATTCTTTAACTAAGAAAATCTTTTTCTTTTTTCAAAGAAATGTATTTATCCTCAATCATACAATGCTATTCCTTTTCTGCAAGGATCTATTCTAAAAATGATATCGATAATTATCCTCTTCCTAAGTATTTCATGCATTTGATGTCTCAATCGCTTCTTTTGGAAGAAAGATCTATTCCTTTCCCCATTATATTTACTGGAGACTTCTTTATTGCCTTCAAACTAATGTACACAGTTTGTTTACCGAATCCAATTATTCATACATAATATTCTGGTGGGTTTTACTGGGAATCATGGCTTTCATAATGGTCTTGGGATTTTGCCTGTACAGAGACATATCTCTTAATTTAGAATAAAATAAACATTGACTATTAAAGATTTTAGATTTTCAGTCACAAATAATATTATATATCTCACAACACTGTAAAGTACCTGCATGTATATTCCATTGAAAACTTTTATATGCACTTGGTTTCTATTGGAAGGGTTTCTTATGATCTCGAATGTTTACCATTATAAAATCTACATTAAAAAATTACCCACTACAAATCTACGCCAGATAAATATTGGCTAACATTACCCACAGTTGGGTGATATTAATCTGAGTGCATGCGAAATGCTCTCGTAATGTATGGGAAAATGTGGAAGCATAGACAAGGCAGCTGATCTGTTTGACAGGATACCTCAAAGAAATATGGTCTCATTGAATGCTATGATTGCTGGTTATACAAAAAATACGTCTGTTCAAAAGGATACAGAAAATTTCAACCAAATGCAATTGGCTAGTGTAAAGGCACAGACCACAACCTTTGCCAGCATCCTTATAGTCTCTGCAAAAATGGGAGCTTTGGAACGACCAGTTTTAAGTGAAAAAATTCCAAAACAAGATTGAGCATTCCCCTCACTTGCGATAACAGATGTTGACAGCATGCAACATGTGGAAGCGTAGACAAAGCATAGGGACTCCTGAAATGCCATGATTGCATA
The DNA here is from genome assembly GCA_007258455.2 of Sequoia sempervirens. Classification (NCBI taxonomy): domain Eukaryota; kingdom Viridiplantae; phylum Streptophyta; class Pinopsida; order Cupressales; family Cupressaceae; genus Sequoia; species Sequoia sempervirens. Next base: position 198,936 of record VDFB02037912.1, on the reverse strand, counting down.
ATATAAACAGAAAACCTTTGTACCTCGCTTTGGACTTTCTTCATCCCACAGACAATTTTACCCACTACAATATAGAGAAAAAACAAACAGCCAGCTTAAACACTTGAATAAAGAATAACAGATTGGGAGGAAATGAAGGAGGTAAGAGGTTAACCAAGAAATCTAATTCACTGCAGCATAAAAAATCAGAATCTAACATGCGATAGCAGTGTGTAAAATCAGAAGCTCTACCTTAGTTCACTTTGAACCTTAAAAAGCAGTAAACAAATTAGTACATTTGAATCTTACGTGTCATGTATTTACATAGCTAGTAAACATATAGCAAAATCTTTCCCAGATTAACTATTACCAAAAAAAATTAACAAATTTAACAAAGAAACAAGATTTTTTCTTTGCATTGGTCCAAATTGTCACAATTTCACAATTTTTGCTCGGGTTGGAAGGATTGAAGTTTAGGCCACTTTGTTTCAATTCTCATTAGTACTTTCCAATTTAACTTTGGTAATTTATAATTAATAGGGATTTTTTTTACTCTAAAGCTAGTAGATTTTTTGAGGGCATTTGAAAACTTTGATGTCAGTACTCACTTGCCAAAAAATTTACAGTCATATGAGGGCTTAAATTTGATGGCCATATGGTCATATTTAGGTATTTTTAATATAAAATTATTCTAGTATATATTTAATTTGTATATAATTTTATTTATAATAAAATGTCTTCATATTTTAAAAGATAAATTTGAATAAATAATGGTCATGAAAAATGTATTTGATTTGTAAGAACACTATCAAATTTAGGTCAAGTCTTAATAACCACATTTAAAAAATCTAGAATTTGACTTAGATGTTTTTCCAATAACCATTAGAAAGTTAGCATAAACCTTCTTGCATTTTATTATGTCAATAATTATAGGGCCCTAACAACATGCAGATCTCCTTTTCATAAATAAATAAATAAACTTAAGACTACTACATATGTATTTGTTAAGAAAAATTAACTTATTAATCTATATTGATTTGTACAATTTTTTAATTTATTATGATATTAATATATTATTTCAAATTAATTAATCGGTTTTTAGGCTTTGAAGTTTTAAATAATTAATTTCTGAAAAATATTAAAAAAATAATATTTTTATGTCATAAAATATATTAGAGAAATTATTTTATGTTAAAAAATAATATAATTTAATAATGTAAGGTTTTAGTCTTAATATTTCATATTTATTTATTAGTAGGTTGAAGTAAATAGTGAGGTTTGAGTGATATAAAAATAGAATCTTAGATTTAATGAGGTTGAAGAGAGGGATGGGGGTAACACCCTATGGGCCCACATTGTGTGTGAGTCATGCCCCACTCTAATGATCAACACTGGTGAAGGAAGGTTCAACACCTTAATCAATACTTTCATTTCATAAGTTAAAAAACAATACTATGAATTTCTTTTATCAAAGAATAAAAAAAGAAACATTAGTTTTAAGAAGATAATGCATTTGTTGTATTCTACAAGCAAACAAGGGAAACCGTAGATGAATGACATTATTTATGGACAATTTGGGCACCTCTAATGGAGTTGAAAATGTAGGGTTTGTGAAACCTTATAAGCACCATGCTTTTCTTTGCATTGGGTGAATTTACCAAACCCTATCATAATTAAACCTACTATAAAATTCCCAAACTTAGCAAGAATAAACATCCAATATTTTAGATAAATTCTTTAGACTTATTTTCCCCCTATAGTCACCACATTGCTACTAATCTTCTGCTTTGTGCACTCTAACTATTAACTATAGGTACAAATAGAAAAAAAATAAAAGAAAACCATACCTAAATATTTTTAAGTGTGGTGTTCCAATTAGGCACCATTAATGCCCTCAAAATTTATTACAAAATCCCCATAAGGGATGCTACAATTATAGTATGGCCTACATAGGTGATGGAAGACATAAAATACTTTCATTTAAGTTTTTTTATGTTTAAAAAGACTTGTTTTTATTGTTAATTGACATAACTGGTAGTAGACAATAGGTTAACATATTTGCTTATTTTACTTTATGTTTAACTAAATTAGCAAATATTTTGGAAGTAATAGCTTATGTTAAATGTGTTGCTTTATGATGACTTTGGATGAGATGATTATGCTGCATTAATCTTTATTACCATGATTGTTGTCCTTTTCATAAGGGTTTTTAAATAGGGTATCTTAAAGATTGATGAGACGGTTAAACTCTCTATCTAATGATGAGGAATGACTATGCCATAGATAGGCCTTACTGGATGATGAGACACTCAAAGTTTGAATTGACTTCTTCATAGTCGGTTGAGGAACTTTTAATTCCAACGCCAATCTAGCATAGTTTTGGCATAGTCCTCCTTAGTTTGTTGGATTTGTCTCCATGAATTGGTCTAAATCGAAGTCAATAAAGTTAGAATTAAGTCAACAGGATTTTAAATTAGAAATTAAATTAGATTTAAATCTTAGGAATCATTCGCTATAGTCTAGCTCCTCAAAGCTCCTAAAGAGCTCCTAAAAGCTCCTGAAGTAGGCAAAACGATACCTGAAGTTGTTGTTTACAATGCAAACCCCCCAAAAGAATCCTTGACAACTATCCTTATCGTATATTGCTCTGAGACACACCCGGTTCGATAAAAGAATTAATTAAATGATGCAAGTTGTGACATCAACGACCTTGCCCGTCATTTTTAGTGTCGTTGCCGAGGATACTTAAAAAATCTAGCTATTTAGTGAGAATCCTTAGTGTTGATAAGGAAGAGAGATCTGAAATTGTGGATGAGACGAAGTAGAGACCAACTAGGAAGGTTTCTTCCACGAAACATTGACATTAGAAGAAATCTTGATTTTAATCAAGAGGATATCCAGCAATACCAGATTGAAAATGAAGAAATTAATCAGGAAAACCCCATTAAAAATCAAGAGAACAGAAATCCATTTCCAGAAGAAGAAATGGGTGACCAACCGATACGTCCCCTGGCAAATAAGACCTTTTAAAATCCTATCAATCTTGAAAGACAGCTTGATGAACCCCCTATGAAAAACATTTCGCCCTTAGTTCTTCCAACATTTAGGGGAAAGACTACAGAAGACCCTGATCAATTCCTATTTGAATTCAAAATATTATGCCAAACCTATGATTATTCAACTGATAATCAGAAGGTTAAGTTGTTTCCTTCTACTTTGAAAGAATCAGCTTTAAGATGGTTTATGGGTTTAGGATCAGGAACAATTAGGACTTAGCAGCAGATGGAGACTGAATTCTTGGACAAATACCAGGATTACTATTGAGTGAGAGATAGAAAGGAGGAATTGTTTTGCATAAAGCAACTAGAGGACGAAAGTCTAGAAGACTATGATGATAGATTTCAATTTGTACATCAAAGGTGCACTAATGGGTTGGATGATGAAATCAGCAAAACAATCTTCCTGAGAGGGATTGAAGATGAGTCTAGAGAATCCTTGAACCTGATGGGAAAGGGAGACATTAACAAGCTTTCCTTGGACGACATTGTGGATATCTGTAGAAACTACTCTAGAACTAGAGTGGGGACTCAAAACTCTAGGAGGAACAAGACTCACACCACTGATGTATCAGAAGTAATGGAAGAATTGGTGAAAATGAAGACCGATCTGCTACTACATCTTAACATGCAAGGAGAAAAGAGAACCACTGAACCCTTGTCAATTTATTGTTCCAAATGTAGGGGAAAACACCTTTTGAGGGAATGCCCATTAAATCATGTTGAAATTTGTGAGATTTGTGAAAAACCACACCGACCAGTTCTTGCAATATTTTGGTAGGAATAAAGAAAAATACAAAGAAACCACCAGTAATCGAGGAAGAGCTCAATTATGTCAGCCAAAGACCTCAAAACTAAGGGTATAACACAAATCAAAGACAACATGGTTCACAGTCAAACTGGAATCAAAATCCATGGTAGAACCAAAATCAATGGATCCCCCAATATCAGCCACAACCCCCACCTACATATTGGGGACAACCAGAATGGATGAACACCTAATGGAACCAATCCCAGTGGCAGGCTAACCAACAACCACAATGGCAAGAAAATCAATCCTCATGGCAGAAAAATCAAAATCAATTCCAACCATGGAAAAATTAGGGACGAAAATAACCATGGGCATAAACACCTCTAGCCCTTAATGCCCCTAATGCTTCCAATGATCAATTGAATCAACCCCAAATGCCAGCGCAACCAGTTCCCAATCCAAAAAATGCACGAACTGATAAAAACAACCCAAATGTAAATATAGTAAATGTCAATGGCATACAGTTGCGAAGTTAAAATGTGCAAACTACACCAACTAAGAAAATTCTAGAAAGAGAGGAAGAAAACAAAGAACAAATGTTGGAAGAGGAACAAACTGTTAAACAAGCTCCCTATCCCGAGAGATTGCACAAAGAGAAAACTAATCCTCAAACCTCTTCCCCCAACTACATGAATGTAATCAATTCACAACTTCTTAGAGAGTTGAAAAAGATAAACATAGATATACCTCTGTTACAAAAAATCAAGGATATACCAGAGATCAATTAGTTAGTAAAATCCCTTTGCATGAAGACCTAAGGAAGGAAAAATAAAATTCCTTCAACAATTCAAGTAGGGACTAAACTTATTGATGTGTTATCAGGAATATTGCTTCCACAGAAGTATAATGATCCTAGTAGCCCTGTCATAACACTGAGTATAAATGGAATTGAAATACCAAATGTCCTAATTGACTTAGGAGCTGCCATAAATTTCATTACATCTGATATAGTTGGAAAGCTAGGAATGACAACAATTCAGCCAACAACTGTTTTGCAGTTGGCTGATCAATCAACTACAAAACCAGAAGGTATTATAGAAGAAATCATGGTCACAATTGATACATGGGATTACCTAGTCAAATTTTTGGTTCTCAAAGCCAAAAGGAAAGATTTTGGATACCCAATCATATTATGCAGACCATGGTTGGCTACCATTGCAGCCTTAATTGACTGTAGATCAGGAAGCATGATAATCACTAATGGACAAAAACAAAAATAATTGTCACTTTATCCACCTGCACAACCATCAATTCAAACAAACACTCAACTTTGGATGGATGAGGATTTGGATTCAGAAGGTGGTGGTATTGTGGAATTATCAATGGTAACCATAAGCGAACATATCCAAGAATGTGAAGAACAAGAGATGATTTCAGAAAATGAGCAAGATAATTGTCAAACAACATTAGATGAACAACATTGTTGTCCTCTGAATACTCTTGTTGAGAAATCGGTAAATTCTAAAACAAACACAAAGGAGATTATAGTAGCAAGAGATAAACCCCTTAATATCAATTCAACCTTATCCCCAATGCAAGAGGAAAAATTGAAAGAAATTTTAGAAAAAAACATCAGAGCATTTGCATGGGAATATATTGATATGAGAGGTATCCATCCTTCCATCTGTAGTCATCACATATACACAGAAGATGTCAAACCAATAAGACAAGGACAAAGGTGAATTAATCATGTTCTTCGTGACATTGTTAAAAAAGAAATTGAGAAGTTGCTTAATGTAGGGTTCATATACCCAATATCTGATAGTCAATGGGTCTCTCCACTAGTTATAGTTTCAAAACAAATGGTAAATGGCGAATTTGCATAGACTATAGAGAATTGAATAAGGCCACAAAAAAGGACCATTTTCCCTTGCCATTTATCGACCAAGTATTAGACAACCTAGCAGGCAACAACTACTTCTCATTTCTTGATGGCTTTAGTGGATATAACCAAATCCAAGTAGCCCCTGAAGATCAAGACAAAACTACCTTTACCTTCCCTTGGGGTACGTATGCATATATAGTCTTACCATTTGGACTATGTAATGCACCAGCGACATTTCAAAGAGCAGTACTTGCAATATTTGCATATTTCACCACTTCACGTGTAGAAATATATATGGATGACTTTACAGTCCATGCTAAAACATTTGATGAAGCATTAAAAAACCTAGAAAAGGTTTTACAACACTGCAAATATCATAGGCTATCACTCAATCATGAGAATAGTTCCATTATGATGACAGAGGGAATTGTTCTGGGACATCACATCTCAAAAGAGGGGATAAAGGTTGATCCCAAGAAAGTTGAGATCATACAGAACATTGAAATCCCTAAGAAGCAAACTAGAGTAAGAATTTTTCTTGGGCATGTACGGTATTACAGAATATTTATAGAAGGATTTAGTAAAATTGCATCACCACTATTTAGTACCCTACTCAAGAAAGAAGAAGAATTTGTATGGATGTCCAGAGGATTGTCAGAAATCCTTTGAAGCAATCAAGATAGCCCTAACAACTTCACCCATTATCAAAGGACCAGTTTTGGGAGAGCCTTTTCACATACATGCATATGCATCTAATTTGGCCATTGGTGCAATATTAGGAGAACAAGATGAAAACGATGCCATGCATGTGATTTGCTATGTTAGCAAAAACTTAAATCTTGTTGAAAGAAACTATACAACAACAAAGAAGGAATTTTTAGCTATAGTATATGCAATAAATAAATTTAGACATTATATTACAGGCTATAAAATCTTCATACATATAGACCATGTTGCAATCAGATATCTAATGAATAAAGCAGTGGTAGGTGGACGCATTATCAGATGGTTACTTTTATTGCAAGAATTTGATGTAACTATCATTGATAAGCCTGGAAAGGACAATGTTGTTTACTTTCTTTCCATAATTGTTTTATAGGATAACCAAGAACCAGTGGATGATGCATTTCTAGATGAACACTTATTTGCTATATCAGTTCATCCACCATGGTTTGCTAATTTGAAAACTTACCTTGTTATAGGAAAATGTCCAAGTTAATTTAGTAATAAGAAAAAAAAAGAGGTTAATCCTTGAGAGTTCCAGATTTCAATGGATTAATGGTCTTCTATTTAAATTATTTCCTGGCCATGTTTTACACAGATGTGTAACAAATTGGAATTTTATGATGTAGTGCATGCCTGCCATCACGAACCTGAAGGAGGACACTTTTCAGTTGTAAGAACAGTTCACAAAATCTTGGGGTCTGGCTACTTTTGGCCAACAATGACAAAGGATGCAACATTATTTTTCAAACACTATGATGATTTCCAAAGAATGGGGAGGCCTACAACAGGCATGGAGATTCTGCTACAGCCACAAATAGCTCTTGAACCATTTAAAAAGTGGGGCATCAATTTTGTGGGACCGATAGATCCACCTTCAAGAGGGCAGTGATATATCCTTGTTTGTACCGATTATGCAACAAAATGGGTTGAGGTGAAGGCACTACCAGCAGCAAAAGAAGATATAGTTGCAAAATTTCTATACAAGAAAATTCTCCAAAGGTTTGGTGCACCCAAAGAGATTGTTTCAGATCAGGGACCACAATTTGTGTCAGCAATGATGGAAGAATTTTTATAGAGGTACCAAATAGCTCACACAAAATATTTGCCTTATCACCCACAGGTGAATGGAAAAGTAGAGGTCACAAATAGAGAATTAGAGAATATTCTGACAAAAACAATTTCTTTGAAGAAAACAGATTGGGTAGATAGGCTAGATAAAGCAGTCTAGGCCTATAACACCACATGGAAAACAACGACTGGGTTCTCCCCATATGAACTTGTGTATGGAAAGAAACTAGTCATGCCAATTGAATTTGAGTTGAAACCATTGAAGACAGTAGTAGAAGTTGGGATTGACCTACTAGAAGCAAAGAAAAAAATAATTTTGCAACTTAATAAACTTGATGAAATGAGAATGGAGGCACTTCAGCATACAAAAGTGATTCAAAAGAAAAGGAAGGAATGGCACGATAAACATATTGTGTCTAGATAGTTCAGAGAGGGAGATTGGGCGCTATTATTTGACTCTAGATTTGAAGAGTTTAAAGGAAAGTTCCATACCAGATGGTTGGGACCTTATGAGATACAACAAGTGTTTGAGAATGGAGTTGTCCAGTTAGTTGCAATTGATGGAGAGAAAAGAGTTATATTGGTCAATGGTCATCGACTAAAAACTTACCATAAGCCAGCAACAAAGGAGGAATTTTTGGATGAAGTGCAACACAAAATTGAACATTTTATCATGGAAGATATCTCTTCCATGAGAGAAGATCTTTGAACCTTTGAAGAAGGCACAAATAAACAAGGTAAATTAAAAACCATCAAATGGAATTTTACCTTGAAAAAAATGGAAGTAAATTGAAAACCAGCAAATGGTGGTTTACATTCAATAAAAAATAAAATTAAAATTAAAAATTAAAAAATTTGATGACAGAAATTTCAAGCTCCTAAGAGCTCTTAAAGACTCCTGATTGTTGGAATATGTGCCTCAATTCTTACTGACACGTAACTCTTGCAGGGAAAAGTCGCTGTGACATTATTCATGTCTAGCCGACTAGTTGTTCTGAATCCTTTGAAATGTTCATGTCACCAAGATAGAGTTGATGTCTTGTCAAATGAAGTCTATCACTGTGACCTAGATGTATTCATTGTGACCTTTTGTCGATTTGAGACCTCTAGCCGACAGTAGGCTCTTATCGGGCATCGGGGTAATCACAAGGACTTTGGTAAGATGTCCCAACGAGTATGAAATGTCTCGCCGACAAAGGTTGCTATCGGGTGTCAAAGCGGATGATGGAGTAGCTCAAGGGTTTTGGGGAGAAGTCCCAGTGACTAGAGAATGTCTCACCAATAGCATATGGCTATCAGGGTAACATAAGGATCTTAGGAAGAAGTCTCACCGACTATTGGAAGGTCACACCAATGGGAGTATTCACTTGGTGCCTTTGCGGTGGCAAAAAGACTTTGGTATGAAGTCTTGGTGACGGGTGCCTAGTCTCGCCGATAGTCTTTGGGATTACATGTTGTGTTCGCTAAGATGTCTTGGCGAATGATGAAGGTCACGCCGATGGGGATACAACTGAAGGCTTCAGAGTAACATAAGAGTGCTCGATGAAAGGTCTTGGCGAAGATCAAATGTCTTGCCGACTCGGTAAGACATGAGTGCTCGGTGTGTGGTCTCGGAAAAAGACATAAGTCTTGTCGACTCAGTAAGACTTGGTTGTGCTCGGAGCGAAGCCTCGGCAAAAGACGAATGTCTTGCCGACTGTCAGGTGCTTTGGTGAAACTTAAGGAGACTCGATGAGAACTCTTGGTGAACGGTAAAGTCTTGTCGATGGAAAAGTTGAAATCGATATGGCTTGTGAGCATCTAAAAAATTTCTTGCCGATGGAGGAATCTCTTGTCGATAGAAACGCATTGGATGTCGATGGATTCAGTATGACTCATGGCGTTCATTATAACATATTGCAAACTATTTGGACTTATGCCGATATCGATATGAAGACTCTGTGGCATCGGGGAGACACTGTTAGTGTCTCACCGATATGCCAACAAAGTTGAACACCCTTGACCAGATTGACCATCCTATGTGGAGCCTCATGGACCAATCAGAGGAAGCGATTTTCAAATGGATGGCAGTTAGATTTCTACAATAGTTGTGATGCTGGAACTAAACTGCAAGCAGGGAAACATCAACACTCAAGAGGAAACTTTCTATGATGAGGAAATGGCGGATAAGGATGAATAGAAGGTAAAAATCAGAAGTGATAAGATTTAAAGGATCAATTTTGATTTGGAAAGAGCATGAGATTGAATTGGATTCTTGAGAGAATTTTTTGTAACTGGATGAATAGTGAATGAAACTACTGTGAACTAGAACCAGAGAGTTGTATCTTTGATTTGTATGTAATTTGTTGTTACTGTAATACAAAGAGATTCAGCTTGGTGTGGTGGGTTTTTTCCTGAAAGGGTTTTCCCATGTAAATATGTTGTTCATTGTCTTTGAGTATCTTTTTTGTTTCTGTAAATCTTTCATGTGTGTCTTAATTGGATTGTAATTAGAAAATTAAAAGTACTTTCTGCATTCTTCCCTGTGGTTTTGACGTTATGAAAGTGTTTTTGTACCTATGCTTTCCTTACAAGTGGTATGAGAGCCTGGCCAGTTGTATTGTCCTTGTGAGTGGGTTGGGTTTTTTGTGTCAATCCTTTTCTAGTGGGAGTTTGGTAGAGGTCTAATAATTTAATTATAGATTAAGATGGCAAGCACATCTGGAAAGATGGATATAGAGAAATTCAATGGTAGCAATTTTGAGTTGTGGAAACTCAAAATAGAAGATTTGTTAGTGGACCGAGATCTTTGGACTGTTGTGACTGAAACGAAACCTCAGGCCATGAAGCAAGAAGATTGGGACCTGGCAGATAGAAAATCAAAAGGGTTGATATAGGCTCTGTTTAGGAGACTTTGTTCTTCAATGTTCATGAAGAAAACGCATCTTCCTTGTGGAAAATACTAGCATCTATTTATCACAAGGCAACTCCTTGGTAAACAAACTATTCTTGAGGAAGAAGTTGTACTCTTTGAGAATGCAGAGGGGAGGATCCATATTAATCATTTGAACATGTTCAACATGTTGATTGCTGTTAGCATCTGTTGGTGTAAAGATTGAAGATGAAGATCGTTGCATGTTGTTGTTGTGTTCTTTGCCGATTATTGGGATCATCTAGTGATGGCTATTGGGATTACAACATCCACATTCAAGATGGAAGATGTTGTTGCTTCTTTGTTATCAAAAGAAATGAGAAGAAAATATTCTGAGATGGAAAAGGAGGCTCTGGCTGTTAGAGGTAGATTGAAGGAGAAAGGCAAGAAGAAGGACAAGAAGTCCAGATCAAAATCAGAAGGGAGATAAAAGTCTCCTGGCAAGAAATCCAAGGTGAAGTGTTGGAATTGGGCAACCTGGTCATGTCCAAAAGGATTACAAGGAGGAGAAAAAGAAGAAGAAGAACTCTTCTGGAAATGATTCTTCTCATAGTGATGCTGACCTTCATTCTAGCTTTGGCTACACGGGCATCAAATGATGTATAGCTGATTGATTCTAGAGCATCTTTCCACATGACATCTCATAGAGACTGGTTCACGCTATGAAGTACAATGGTGGAAAGGTGTATTATGAAAGTGATTCATCTTTGGAAATTGTTGGTCGTGGAAGAGTCAATTCAATTCCCTCGATGGAAGAGTGAAGGGAATCAATGATGTGATGCATATACTAGGTCTAGCTCAAAATCTACTTTTTGTAAGTAAGCTGAATGATATCGGAGTGCAGGTCACGTTCTCTGGAAATGGATGCAAGATGACTAGAGGCTCTATGGTGTTGGCTAGGGATGCTTGAATTGGTACCCTGTACAAGCTGGATGCACTGGCTATCCAATGCAGCAGTGTCTCTGCAAAGTCACTTAAGGCTACTCATGGAGAAAAGAAGGAAAATGTTCATGATGGTGTAAACTCCATGGAGGTTAAACTTCCAGTAGAGAAGACTATGCTCTGGCATCATAGGCTAGGCCACATTGGTGATAAAGGTTTAAAAACTTTGAAAAATAAAAACATGGTAGAAGGGCTTGAAGATTGTAACCTTGAGTTCAAATTTTGTGAACATTGCATATATGGAAAGAAACACCGTGTTTCATTTTATTCCAATTCTCAAAAATCTTTTGGTTTGCTTGATTATATTCATTCTGATGTGTTTGGTCCAGTGAATGTTCCTTCTTTGTCTAAATCAATATACTATGTGTCGTTTATTGATGATTATTCAAGAAGATAATTTGTATATTTTCTAAAAAGTAAATCAGAAGTGTTCAGTCGATCTAAGGTAAAAACCTTGTTGAAAATCAAACTGGTAGAAAAATAAATGTTTAAGGACTGACAATGGCGGTGAGCTTTGTTCAGATGAATTTGAAAGGTATTGTAAGAACCATGGGATTAAAAGACATAATACTACACCTTACGCTCCACAACAAAATGGAGTTGTTGAAAGGTTCAACAGGACAATAATGGAAAGAGCACGAAGTATGCTGAGCAGTGTTGGCTTGGAGGAGAATTTCTGGGCTGAAGCAGTCTCTATAGCATGTTACTTGGTAAATCATTCTCCTAACTCTGCTCTTGTTGAGAAGACGCCTTTGGGAGCATGGTCTGGAAAGAAGCCCTCTCTGAGACATATTCGTGTCTTTGGCTATGAGGCATATGCATATGTGCCATTTGAAAAAAGATCCAAGTTGGAAAACAAAGTTGTAAAGTGTATTTTTATTAGCTATAATGTTGGCATAAAAGGATACAAGCTTTGGAAACCCTAAGACTGAGAAGGTTTTGTATAGCAGAAGTGTTATCTTTCATGAGCTGAAGCCTTCTACATTGGATCTACAGTCAGAGAAGAAATCAGAAAATGAAAAGGATGTAGCAAAAATTCCTCTGACACCAGATAAAGAGAAATTGAAAAATCAAAATGTACCTAATACTGAGGAGAGCTCAAGTAGTTCTGAAAGTTCTGAAGAAGATGAAGAACCACCTTAGCCTCATCCTATGAGGAGGTCAACTCATGAAAGAAAAAAACCTGATAGGTATGGGTTTTCTTTGATTGAGTCTACTTGTGCCTATGCTTTAATTCTAGCACTGATGAACCTAGGACTGTGAAAGAGGCATTTAAAATGTCTTATTCAAACTCTTGGTTGGAAGCCATTAATGAATACATGGCATCATTAGAAAAGAATGATACCTAGAGTTTTGTGCCATTGCCTAAAGGTAGAAAATTTGTGGGCTGCAAATGGGTGTTTAAAAAGAAAATAGGTCTAGACGGCATTGTGGAAAAATATAAAGCGAGGCTGGTTGCGAAAGGTTATTCCCAGGTAGAGGGAATTGATTATGGAGAAATATTTTCTCTTGTAGCTAAGTTGACATCTATTAGATTTCTTTTGTCACTTGCAGCAGCGTATAACTTATAAATTGAACAGATGGATGTGAAGATAGCATTTCTTCATGGTGATCTTGAAGAAGAAATTTATGTCCTAGCCGGAGCACTTCGTGGAAAAAGGTAAAGAAATACTGGTTTACAAGTTGAAGAAATCTTTGTATGGGTTAAAAAATTCTCCTAGAATGTGGTACCAAAAATTTGACACTTTTTTTTTGTCATTGGGATTTGTAAGATCAAAATCTGATCATTGTGTATATTACAAAGTTGAAAGTGATCAAGTCCTTATTATTGCTCTCTATGTTGATGATATGTTGTTCATAGGCAATAGTAAGCTAATGATTTCTGATCTTAAGTCTCAGTTGTCTGCAAAGTTCAAAATGAAATACCTTGGTCCAGCAAGGTACATTCTGGGAATGGAAATAACCAAGGATAGGAAAAATAGAAAACTTTTGCTCAGTCAGAGTAAGTATATCATGACTGTTCTAGAGAGATTTTGTATGACTAATTGCAAGCAACTAGTTGTTCCAGTTACGTAGGGAACAAAGTTATCTATTGAGGATTGTCCAAAATCTCCTACTGAGATGGAGGACATGACAAGTGTACCATATGCTAGTGCAATTGGCAACCTTATGTATGCAATGGTCTGTACAAGGCCAGACATTGCCCAAGCAATGGGAGTTCTTAGTCGTTTTATGGATAATCCTGGAAGGACACATTGGGATTTTGTGAAGAGAGTGTTTAGATATCTAAAGGGCACTTCAGACTATGCTTTGTGTTACCATGGAAACTTGGTTGAATCACAGAGGACTCTCAGCATTCAAGTTTATGTGGATTCTGATTGGGCAGGGAACATTGACAGCAGAAGATCCACTAGTGGATATATTTTCATGATGAATTGTGGTGTAGTGAGTTGGATGAGCAAGCGGCAAGCTATAGTCACTTTGTCCACTACAGAGGCAGAATACATGGAAGCTACACATGCCTGTAAAGAAGCAATCTGGTTAAAATGTTTGTGTTCTAACATTGGTTTTGATGCAGGAAAAAATACTATTTACTGTGATAGCCAGAGTGCTATATGTTTGGCAAAGAATCCTACTTTCCATGCCAGGATGAAACATATAGATGTACAGTATCACTTTGTATGAGATATGGTGGAGGATGGGAAGGTCTCTTTGGAGAAAGTGGATACTCTAGAAAATGTTGCAGATGCATTGATGAAGCCTGTGAGCACAGACAAATACAGGTGGTGTGCCAGTTCGATGGGCCTCTTGGCCCATATTTTTTAGTAGTTTTATTATGCTCTAGAGGTTTCAATAAGATCTTCATCAAGTGGGAGCTTGTTGGAATATGTGCCTCAATTCTTACTGACATGTAACTCCTGCAGGGCAAAGTCGCTATGACATTATTCATGTCTGGCCGACTAGTTGTTCTGAATCCTTTGAGATTTCCATGTTGTCGAGACAGAGTTGATGTCTTGCCGAATGAAGTCTATCATTGTGACCTAGATGTATTCATTGTGACCTTTTGTCGAGTTGAGACCTTTGGCTGACAGTAGGCTCTTATCGGGCATCGGGATAATCACAAGGGCTTTGGTAAGATGTCCCAACAAGTATGAAATGTCTCATCGACAAAGGTTGCTATCGGGTGTTAAAGCGAATGACAAAGTAGCTCAAGGGTTTCAGGGAGAAGTCCCAGCGACTGGAGAATGTCTCACCGATAGCATATGGCTATCGGGGTAACATAAGGATCTTGGGGAGAAGTCTCACCGACTGTTGGAAGGTCACGCCAATGGGAGTATTCACTTGGTGCCTTCGCGGTGGCAAAAAGACTTCGGTATGAAGTCTTGGCGACGAATGCCTGGTCTCACCGATAGTCTTCGGGATTAAATGTTGTGTTTGCTGAGATGTCTTGGTGAACGACAAAGGTCACACTGACGAGGATATAACTGAAGGCTTCGGAGTAACATAAGAGCACTGGATGAAAGGTCTTGGCAAAGATCAAATGTCTTTCCGACTCGGTAAGACATGAGTTCTCGGTGTGTGGTCTCGATGAAAGACATAAGTCTTGCTGACTTGGTAAGACTTGGTTGTGTTCAAAGTGAAGTCTCGATGAAAGACGAATGTCTTGCCGACTGTCAGGTGCTTCAATGAAACTTAAGGAGACTCGATGAGAACTCTTGACAAACGGTAAAGTCTTGTTGATGGCAAAGTTGAAATCGATATGGCTTGTGAGCTTCAGTAAAACATCTTGCCGATGGAGGAATCTCTTGCCGATAGAAACGTATTGGATGTCGATGGATTCGGTATGACTCATGGCACTCATTATAACATCTTGCAGACTATTTGGACTAATGCCGGTATTGATATGAATACTTTGTGGCATCGAGGAGACACTGTTAGTGTCTCACTAATATGCCAACAAAGTTGAACACCCTTGACTAGATTGACCATCATATGTGGAGCCTCGTGGAGCAATCAGAGGAAGCGATTTTCAAATGGATGGCAGTTAGATTTCTGCAATAGTTGCAACGTTGGAGCTGAACTGCATGTAGGGAAAAATCAATGCTCAAGAGGAAACTTTCTATGATGAGGAAATGGCGGATAAGGGTGGACAAAAGGTAAAAATCAGAAGTGATAAGATTTAAAGGATCAATTCCGATTTGGAAAGAGCATGAGATTGAATCGGATTCTTGAGAGAATTTCTTGTAACTGGATGAACAGTGAATGAAACTACTGTGAACTAGAACTAGAGAGTTGTATCTTTGATTTGTATGTAATTTGTTATTATTGTAATACAAAGAGATTCAGCTTGGTGTGGTGGGTTTTTTCCCGAAAGGGTTTTCCCATGTAAATTTGTTGTTCATTGTCTTTGAGTATCTTCTCTATTTCTGTAAATCTTTCATGTTGTCTTAATTGGATTGTAATTAGAAAATTAAAAGTACTGTCTGCATTCTTCCCTGTGGTTTTGATGTTAGGAAAGTGTTTTTGTACCTCTGCTTTCCTTACACTGATGAACTCCTGAAGGCTCTTGAAGAACTCAAGGGCTCAAAATAAATTAAGGTGTGCATTTAATGTGAATATTATTTTTGAAGTTATTTTCTAAAGTAGTTAGACTAATTTAAAATAGGTAAATATTTATGAATCCAGACATCTCTGGCACAATGTTAATTAATGATAATAATAAATCCACTTTTAATCATTTCAAAAAGTGACATTGTCAGAATAAGGAATATTGTTACATGGATGATGTCAGTCGAGGACAACGGATCTCTTCATGATTCAATTGTCTTTTCAAAAATCCTCCCAAGTACATGATGACATGTGTAATGAATGTCACCAACCTTGCGAATTGAATTGCAAGTTTCAAGTTGTGGCGTACGAATTGTCTGGAGCAGTAAAGGAATTAAATGCGGAAGATTAATGGCATGTTATGTCATTTTCAAAATCGGCTGCTCCCAAATCAAGAAACAAATTATTCCACACTTTTTTGGTAAGTAATTCAAACTACCAGTTGAAGTCTGCCAGTGAAGTTCACCATTTTTAATAAAGAAAGATGGGGAATAAGAGAAATTATGAACTAGAGAACTTCAATCTTGATTCAGAGACCAGAAGATTGTTAGAAGAAGCTAGTTGGCTAAATTTTGTGATGCAATATGAAGGCTTCCAACCAAAAATGGTTAGGGAATTTGTGACAAAATTCAATGTGAATGTGACCAGGGTAGAGGGAGAAGTAATAGAAGTCACACCAGAAATTATAAGTGAAATTTATGGGATTATGAATGAAGGAAAATTGGTTAACAAAGGCCAAGTTAAGTTTGAGAAATTTGTTGGTTGCATTTCACCTGGAGCTAGAAAGAAGGCCAGAGATACAAATACACAAAGGAGACTAGTGTGGCATAGCTCATAATAGTTTGGACGAGCCCTGGAGGACTGTTGTGACTTGGATTATGAATTTCTTCACCTGCAATGGGCAGTATGGTATGATAATGGGTTCAGGAATGTAGCTTTTAATACATTTAAGGTATGGTCAAACAAAACCTTCAGCTAGGATAAATTTTCCAAGGTTCTTATTTCAAAAAATTTCTTCCATGATTTTGAGAGTGAAAGCTAGGGGGAATCTTCTATGAAATGCCAGGGGTTGATACATTTGATAATTAAATACCATTTCTTAAAAAAAGAAACTGGGAGGTAGGGTTGGTTAGAATTTTTGTCTGCGCTTGTAGGAAAGCAAAAAGAGAGACCTACAAGGGGACCCTCAGCCAAAAATACAAAAATGGAGGAAGGAGAATCTTCCAAGAAAAGGAGAAAAATAAAATTTCCAAAGATATCTAGGATAGCCCATACTAGGTCAAAAAGGAAGAGACAAGAAGTACATGAGGAAAACCTTAGTCATGCTAAAATTGTAGTGTCCACTCCTGAAGAGGCGCCTATAAGTCAAACCCCTATTTCCGGAAGCCCTGTTAAATCCCATGAACATGAAGATACCCATACCCATGTACAATCTCCTGAGAGACCTCAAAGTCCCCTTGAAAATCCAATGTCAACTCCTGAAGACAACCCTATTTTTGAAGTCTACGACTTTGCTAAAGAGTTTGGCCCACAATCTGAAGAGCAAGAGGCCTCTGAAGAATTTGAACAAGAAGAAACTTATATGAAATCCCCTATACTTCCCAACAACATGAGAAGAGGAAAGGGAAAGAGCCTTTAATTGAAGAAGAGGGACCCCATGAAGCATTGAATACAGAAGAATTGTTGAGAACAATGAAAATGTCCTATTTAGAGGCCGAATTAGAACAAGAAAGAAGAAATGTGCAATTCTTTGAAGAAAAATTAAGAAGAAAAGAAGAATTGCAACAATTAGTTTGCAAAAATCAAGCAATGGAAAGGCAAGTTGAGCAAAATGATGCAAGGATTAGAGAACAGTTAAGTAAAATAGAGGATGCACTACAACAAGCCAATGTGCAAGCATTAGTAAGTGCTGAGGAAATTTCAAAATTAAAGGAAGAGTTGCAACAGAAAGAAGAAGAATTAAAACAGCAATTCATGTGGTTCTATGCACAAGAAGCCTCTACTTCCACTACTCCTCCATGAAGGCTTGCATTACCTTCCATAATCCCTCATATTCCTCCCACCCCTCCTATGCAACCAACTCCAATTCAGCCTCGATACCATTCTTTGGCAGTTTTGAAATATAAGGAAGAAAATAAAGTGTTGAAAGAGAAGATATAGAATTTAGAAAAAGAAAACAATGAGACTGAGAGAAGACTTGAACAGGTGGCAGAAGTTAGTTCTACCATGCTTTCCACGAGAAGACCAGCTACAACATATTCTTTGTTTCTTAGAGAGAAGTTTTCAGAATGGAAAATAAATCAATTAATTTTGGGAAGGAGTCTAGATTACAATGAAGATCATGATTTCCTTAAAGATTACTTTAACAGCCACCCTGACATTCAAAATTTAATGTGTGATTTTTACCAACATGGGTTTTTAATGGGGGACAATGATGACAAAATTTTGAATATATATGTTGGTAGTTAAGATCATTTGTTTCTTTAATGCAAAACCAGGTGGATTGGTCAAATAGAATGAATAAGTACAAAGAAGCTCAAAGAAAATATGGGTTACCAATGAGACCTGAAAAGCCCCATGCTGAATTATATATCAAAGTTGTAAGATCAGTGATCGTGTTAAATGATGTTAATCCCCTCTATGTCTCAAATTTGTTTGATAGCATTGCATCATTCCAGAATGTGGAAGCAACACTCCTACCATTAGCACTAAGGTCCTATGAAGAAAGGTACTAGCTTATTCTAGAATCAGTCAAGAGAAGGGAGCCAATTAGTCTGAATAATATCAGTTGGAGTTTAGTTAGAGTCAGACAGGTCATCACTCTAATCCAACAGCAAAAAGAATTTTGGGTAGGCATGAGATTCAGAATGTCGATTATTATTATGCTAGCACCAAAGCTAAAGGAAACGGAAAATATACCAACTCTAGTAATGAGGGTTTGGTTTGAGAACTTAAGACAAAACTATGGCTATGCACTTAATACCAGATTGAATGAACAGTACAGAGAGGGTGTTTTTGACTGTTGCATTTGGATGGAGGCACTAAACAGAGAGAAAGAGAACACCATAGTTCTAGATGATGAACCATGAGGACATGGTCCAAAGAAAGTTGGGGAGAAAATGATGGGAGATATAAAATACTTTCATTTAACATTTTTTATGTTTAAAAAGACTTGTTTTTATTGTTAATTGGCATAACTGGCGGTAGACAATAGGTTAACATATTTTCTTATTTTACTTTATGTTTAACTAAATTAGCAAATATTTTGGAAGTAATAGCTTATGTTAAATGTGTTGCTTTATGATGACTTTGGATGAGATGATTATGCTGCATTAATCTTTATTACCATGATTGTTGTCCTTTTCATAAGGGTTTTTAAACAGGGTATCTTAAAGTTTGATGATACGGTTAAGCTCTCTATCTAATGATGAGGAATGACTAAGCCATAGATAGGCCCTACTGGATGATGATAAACTCAAAGTATGAATCAACTTCTTCATATTTGGTTTACTTCCAGTGCCAATCTAGCGTAGTTTTGGCATAGTCCTCCTTAGTCAACTTCAGTTCTATTTTTAGTTTCATTTTGTAATTTGTAGTTGGTCGCCTTACTTTTTGGTAGTTAACACCATGTTAGAAGCTAATAAGGATATTTTATAAATATCCACATTTGTGTCTTAGTTAGGAGTTAGATAATTTTCAATCAGATTTTTTGTAATCACAAGCAATACTTTGTTTTGCGTTCTACTTTTGATCAATGAGAAGGGAAGCAAGAAGTTAATTCATCCACTGTGTTAAACGATCTTACCTGAGGAAGAGTAGGGCCTGCTCAACCTTTGGAATGATCTTATGGCATTTTTGTTAAGTGTTGTTATTTTCTGATCCATTAATATTAAATCTGTAGTAGAAACTGATGTTGAATTGTTCAATCATTGAAATCATCTTCTACCTTGGTAAATGTTAAAATCGGATAATTAATTTTGTTTACAATTACGTTTTGAAGTTTTAGTTTATTATGGTTAAGATCGAATTGTTAGAATGGTTAGACTTGTTTATTAGAAATTTTGAATTGAACCATTAGAATCGTTAACAATTTTCTTATATAAATTAGGTTTAGATGTTGTTCGAATCAGTTAGAATTAATGTTTGCTTGTTAAGCTTCATTAAAACAATGTTAGGAATTTATGGAAAGATGGATTTGAAGTCTATTCAGAATCTGTTCATGGAGATTAGTCTTTATGCTTTTTAGAATAATCATTATTTCCCTACAATTCATTCCTACTCTTAAATTAGCATTTACTTTCCAGCAATTAAGTTATGGATTTATTTTGAAGCAAAATAGAATTAATTTGGAATTCCATGTTTTAGATTAGGAATTAAAGTAATCATTAATTGTCTTTGTGAGTTGGTCTAAATAGAATTCAATAAAGTCATAATTAAGTCAATAGGATTTTAAATTAGAAATTAAATTAGATTTAAATCTTAGGAATCAGTCACTACAGTTTAGCTCCTGAAAGCTCTTGAAGAGCCCCAAGAGCTATTGAAAGCTCCTAAAGTGGGAAAAACGATACCTGAAGTTGCTGTTTACAATGCAAACCCCCCAAAAGAATCTATGGCAACTATCCTTATCGCATATTGCTCTGAGACACACCCGGTTCAATAAAAGAATTAATTAAATGATGCAAGTTGTGACATCAATGACCATGCCCATCAATAGGTACTTGGATGTTATTAAAACTTAAGAAAAGGAGCATTGGGTAAATGGAAATATATTAATGCATTTTAAACTTCTATTAGGTTTGAATTAAATTTTAGTATTATATAAATTTCAAATCATATTACTATAAAATTTTATGCTATTTTAAAACATTTATTAGTATTAGCTATGGAGCGGAAGCGGTTGAAGGACGGGAATGGGAGCGGGGGTTTCAATTTGAAAGTTGTAGAGGGAGGCAATGACGATGGAGATGGTGAAAACTCAGATGGAGGTGGTTGGGTGGTTGAGATGCTTCTCTTCCTTTTTTCTCCATGGTCACGAGTGTTGTGTTGGGAGACTATATGTGTCGTGGTCTTGCTGCTAAGGTCTGGTTTGGATTTTTTCATTGCTCTTCTTGGTTGTTGGGTGCTTATTTCTTAGGCATCTATCCACTCCTTGTGGGTGGTGTTGTGGGGTTTCTATAGGAAGGGTGTGTGTGCTCCCTTCATGGTTTTTCCTTGTGCCTCATGGCCTTGGTGTATCTCTCTATTGCATCCCATTTTTTCTCTGAAGGATGTTGTCATGTTGTTGGTCTTCATTGTGAGGATTCCATGCGCTTATTTTTTTTCCTCCTCGGTACTGCTTGGAGGATCTCTTTGGTGAGTAGTTGCAATGTTTTATCCTTTGGTTGTCTGGTTTCTTGTAATGGGTGTTTCTCATTAGAGGCTTCTTCTCCTCTTCTTGGTCTGCTTTGGTAGCAATTATGTCCTGGGGGCTTGTTTTCTTCTTTCCTGGAGTTTTGTCTCATTTCTTGGGATGATTTTATGCTTGGTTGGTGTTCTCTCTGGTCTATGCTCCATCAATTTATGTTGGAGTTGATGGTCGTGTTTATATCCCCTATTTTTGGTGGGGTTTTTTTTGGATGGGTCGAGTGTTAATCTTATTTCGTTGCCCCAGCTATTTTCCTTGGTTATGGTTGCTTCTATCATTCCTTCTTCAGAAGTGTTCTTTTCTCTCATTCCTATTGAAATGGTGATGGAGTTAGATGGTTCAGGTTTGAGGTCACTGCTGAAATTTTGCTTGGTTGTGGTGCTTGCTCTAGGTTCTTTTCTACTATTGATTTATTGGTTGAAGGATCTTGTTTTTTTGGAATCTTTTCAAATCAATTATTTCCTTTTTCTCTTAATTGGGTGGTTCTCAATTTTTAAGCCTTGACCCCATAAGTTGATGGTTTCTTTTTTTCATGCTATTGTTTACGAGCTTAGTTGGGTTGCTTTTTCAAGTTTTCTTTAAAAACCTAGATGAGTTCTAATCTAAATTTTTTTAAGGTGGATGTGTAGCTTCTATTTGAGATTCTTGTCTTGGTCCACAGTTTGTTCCTAGTGCAAATTTTATCAAAGGATGTTATGTTTGCTAGCTTGGTTGTTGTGCATGCTTTCCCCTCAAATCCTATGGAGGTGGATCTCTCTCCTTTTGAGGTGGAGTTGGGAGGTGAAGGTATCTGGTTCCCTCAATTGTTCTTATTGAGGTGGGTGGTTCTGCTATGGAGGTGGAGGTTGATGGTGTTAGATATTTTTGGCTACGGTGATCTAGCCAGTCATATCATCCTCTCCAATAGAGGGGAGTTCACTCCTTTAGAGGTGGAGATGGAGTTCGTTTCCTCTTACCAGGTGAGATTGTGTTGTGGGGAAGTTGATTTCTTGCAGTTTTCTAATGTGTATCACAAATCCCTTATTGAGGTGGGGTGTTTGGACTTATTGGGTTTTCTTAGTAACAAGGTCTTATTGGTGGTTTACACCATTGTGTTCTCTATTTGGTTGGGCTCAGATTTGAATATTCTGAGCAACTAGTTTGTTGATGCTTGGCTAACTCATAAACCTCTTTTTAATAAAAATAAACATTAATCTTTCCTTATTTGGATTGTTGTAAAGTGTTGTAACACACTTTCACATTCCTCTAGGCTTTCATTAATAATTGGGCTTTCTTATGCTTTAATTGTCCCTATTTGCACCCACAAGCCTCATTTATGCCATCTTTTCAAGGATAATCCTAACATCAATCATTAGCTAATCATAATTTAGGTGTTTCTAGCTTGTGTGACCCATATTTAGGGATCTGGGACTCATTTTCCACCTTGGGAAAATGGGTCCCACATAGATCTTTTGGCCCTGAATCAAATTTCACACATTGCTAAGCACTTTTGGTTTTTGGTCCCATACATTATTCCTAATGGGACTCATTCACCACCTTGGGAAAATGAGTCCCATATGGCCCAAAATTAAAATAAATTCAAATTTTGGGTGGTATTTTATTCTCCTAGATTTGATGTCATCTTGTAGTGTTGTAATTTTGGGAATTCTTACATAATTGAGTATAAATAAAAGGTTATTTCACTCATATTCACACCTAGCATTCAAGAGAGTTCACAAGATCATTTGAGCATTCAAGAGCTTTCAAGGGTAGATTATCAAGAATTTTAGAGCATCATTCAAGTGTCAATCATCATGTCAAAGATTTCATCCATCATGTTTGTTATTGTGCTAACAATTGTGATGTAGGGTTTATTATTTAAGCAATTATTTCAAGCAAGATTCAAGAACCACATCCATTGTATCCATTGCAATCACATTTTTAGTACCTTATTGCTAGGGTTTGGTGAGTTGCAACATTGTCTTTTGTTCATTCATCGTTCTCCATTCATATTTGCTTTCATTTCAAGTTTTAATTACCAACAAGGGGTTTGACCAAGGCAAACCTCTTTTCACTAACCCCACAACATTTTTCCCTCTCCTTTGTGTGTGATTTGCAAGCTTAGGTTGAATATTTCATAAGGAACAAGATTGGAGAAAAATTTTCAAGTAATTAAAGTTGTCAAAGTTGTCATCAAGCCTTGGAGAACATTGGAGATCACCTACAGATTGTAAATCAGAGAGTCGAATCTAGAAACCAATCAAAAAAGATAGAGTAGACAAAGAAGAGAAAAATCAGCTTTGAAAGCTTCAAAAAAGCCTAATTGGACTAATTCGCCACTTCTAGCAAATGATTCCAAATTCTAGTACATTTTTTAGGATTTTGCAAATCTAAATACCCTTTTGGCAAATTTTTGTTCCTGCACATTTTCCCAGAAATTGGATTGATTCACCCAACTTGGAAAATGAGTCCCAGTCAGTAATAAAAGTAGCTTTTCCAGAATTCCAGACCTCCATTCATCCTTCTCCAAATTCCCAGGTGTACACTTTCTATTTTATAGTTTTTGTGTTGTTTTGTTTGCTTTTATAGGTCATTTAGTTTGCATTCAATTAGGGTTTTGCATTACATCTTGCATTTCATTATCTTTTCCAAGTTTACACTTAGTGGTGAACCCCTCATTAGACCCTATTCAATTCCTATGATAGCCCTATTGCAAGATCTATTTCTCTTTTGCATTGAGATCTCTAGGGTTATCCTTGAGTGGAATACCTTTGAAAGTGGGTGCGATAGTACTTAATCAACACTTTATCCACCATTTTCTTCGATTCCATGAACATAGCCCCTTATTAAGTAATCAAGATGAGAATGATTTAATTGCACATATTATACAGAATAACTATGGTAGGAACCCACATCAACAAGATTGTTAGTCATGTTTGTATGATCCTTTGTAGAATATTATACCTGTCAATTCATCAAAATTAGTATCCCAAATTTTCCATTCTTTATTTCCACAAAATATGTCCCATATATTGTTTGACTTTACATTTCATCCATACAATTAGCATCCAATACTTTAGAAATCATGCTAGGTACAATGCTCAATGTTAATAGTGGATTAACTGTTGAGTAGTAGACTTCCCTAGCCATTGTGTTGCAAGAACACGCAACATCCTTTACATGGGACTACCATGACATGAAGGGAATTGATCCAAACCTGTGCATGCATAGTATCTATATAAATGATGGTTTCAAACCAATTAGACAACCTCAAAGGATAATAAACCCTACACTAAGAGATATAGTCAAAATTGAATTACAAAAATTACTTGATGTAGGTTCAATTTACCCTATTTCTGATAGTTAATGGGTTTCACCTCTAGTTATTGTCCCTAATAAATGATGGAAATGGAGAGTATGTGTGAACTATAGAGAAATAAACATAGCCACTAGAAAATACCACTTTCCACTACCTTTCATTAATCAAGTGCTTAACTCCCTAACAGGTAAAAAGTGCTCCTTTCTAGATGGATCCAATAGCTACAACCAAATTAGAATAGTTGTAGAGGACCAAGATAAAAACCCCCTTTACATGCCCTTGGGGCACATATGCCTATTCTATTCTTCCCTTTGGACTATGCAATGCTCTATACACTTTCCAACAAGCAGTGTTGAGCATTTTCTTAGATTTTTCTCATGAATCCATGGAAATCTACATGGATGACTTCACAACCTATGTAGAAACATATGATGAAGCACTCAATAACCTAGAAAAGGTTTTAAAGAGATGTCAAGAAAAAAATCTATCCCTAAGTCATGAGAAATGTTTCATGATGATGACCCAAGGGATTGTGCTAGGATATTTTGTATCAAGTGAATGGATTCAAGAGGATCCAAATAAAATTGAGATAATCTCCACACTCCATGTGCCATAGAAACAAAGAGATGTAAGGAGTTTTATAGGAAATGTGGGCTACTATAGAATATTTATTCAAGACTTTAGTAAAATTTCAACACCTTTATTTTTTCTACTTACAAAAGATATATAGAATTTCAGCACTCTTTTGAAGCACTTAAGATAGCATTGACAAAAGCACCTTTCTTGAGAGGATCAAACTAGACTTTTCCTTTCCACATACACACAGATACTTCTAACTTTTCCATAGGAATAGTACTTGGAAAGAAGAAAGGTAATAAGGAATATATTATTTACTATATCAATAAGAACCTACAAGGAGCAAAACTCAACTACACAATCCCAAAAAATAAATGTTGGTAGTTGTCTATGCAATTAATAAGTTAGGCACTATATCATAGAGTATCTAGTCTTTATCCACACTAATCACACTACAATAAGATACTTAATGACTAAACCTATGGTAGATGTAAAACTAGTCAGATGGTTGCTATTACTATAGGAATTTGATATTACTATAGTGGATAATCTTGGAAAGGCCAATGTGGTGCCATATTTTCTATCCAGATTACCAACACAACTAGCAGAAGGTATTGTTGGTGATTATTTTTTATATGAGAATCTATTTTATTTCACTATAAATACACCTTGGTTTATTGATAGTACTAATTACCTAGTAGCAAGCCAGATAGCACCTCATTTCTCCCATAGAGAAAAGAGACAATTGGTGCATAAAAATTTTCCATACTCCTAGGTAGCTGGTTATTTATTTTATACAGGTCCAAATAATATTATGAGGAGATGCATAAGAGAGAATGAGGTCTATGACATCCTCAAATCCTACCATGATGAACCCTATGGGGGAAACTTTGCAACAAAGAGGATTGCACTCAAGATTCTCACCACTGGATATTATTTGCCAAATCTTCATAAGGACTCAGTTGAATATACAAGGAGTTGTAACAGATGTCAAAGAATGGGTAGGCCAACTAAATTAGATGAGATTCCTTTACAACCATAGTTGGTACTAGTACCATTTGATAAATGGGGGCTAGATAACAAGGAGTATATCTTATTTTATAGATTATCTAACAAAGTGGGTTGAAGTCAAAGCATTACAATTTTCTAGGGATGGTAATGTATCCAAATTGCTATATGAAGACGTATTCACAAGGTATGGAGTTCCAAGAGAAATTGTGATAGATCAAGGTCTCTAGTTCACATCAGATTTGATTACCAATTTTTTTCAGGAGTATGAGATAAGGCATAGGAAATCAACACCCTATCACCTCCAAGTCAATGGGAAGGTGGAAGTAACAAATAGGGAGATTGAAAACATCCTAACCAAAACAGTACAGATTCACAGAAAAGATTGAGCAGCTAGGTTACTTGAGGTAGTATGGTCCTATAAGACAACATGGAAGACAACAACAGGCTTTACACCATATGAATTGGTGTATGGTAAAACATCACTCCTACCCATTGAATTTGAATTCAAGAAACTCAAAACAACATTTGAACTATATATGGACTTGAAAATAGCACAAAAATAAATACTACACAATTTAAATGGATGAGATGATATAAGAATGGAAGCTATACACCACACTGAGATTGTTTAGAAACAAAGAAAAAAATGGCATGATCAATTTATCAAAACAAAAGAATTCAATTTGGGTGACTAGGCTTTATTATATGACTCCAGGTATAAATATTATAAAGGGAAGCTTCAAACAAGGTGGTTAGGACCATATGAAATAGAGCAATTTTTCCCAAATGGAGAGTCAAGTTGCAAACCATTGATGTTGTTATATTTTTACAACTTGTTAATGGTCATAGATTGAAAATTTACTAAAAGATAGTATAGGAGGATGACTTCCTTCTTTCATGGATGCAACAATATGGACCAAATAGTGCTTCAAATAAAGAAATTGAATCAAACAGTGATCATGACAAAGGTAATAATCCTGATGAAGACATTAGAATAGACAACAAAGATAGAATAGTACATACTATAGGTTCTACAAATTCCTCATAGATGAGCTACACAACTCTCCTACTAAGGTTAGCCAAGTATAATTCACTATCCAACTTCACATGCACACGCTACATAGGTGACACAATCGACAATCCTTTTCAAATACACTCCACGATGTAGTAGGGACCTACAAATTCATGAATAAAAGTTGACATAGCTCAGATAGGGACCTATTGTTAAAGGTACCCACAACATGTGCCAATCAAAAATTCAAATTTTATGCCAACTTAATTACATTCTATCCAAATACATTACATTTTTTTGTATATGCATCAAAATTCCTATCATTTCATCGCATGGAGCTTCACTATCACATCCCACATTGCATTCCTTGATTTCCATGCATTCAGGAGATTGCTTCATATCCCATAATTCATACATTCAGCATCCTTTCATTATCATGCACCGACCTTTCATTTCATCCATCACCTATTGTAATTAATCAGATGTCAAATCATAATCAAGCTATGAACACTCCTAATCCACTTCACACGAGCTAAGTTCAGTTCACTTCACGTTGACAGGTACACATACTATTTTTCCATAATTAACATATAGGTTGCAATTATTTTTTGATATATTTGTATTTAATTATGCATGCTTCATAATCATTATCTTATTTCCATTACATGTAATTAAACCCTCAGCCTAGTAAATTATACTAAAGTGAGGTCACTTAAAGGATTCAATTGTGGAGGAGAGTACATTTTTCAAGGTTTTCAAAACTTTCACCACCAAAAAAATGAAATACCTTTCTTCCTTTCTGCAATATTTTTTCATCTATTTTCCAATTCCAAGCCATAACCTAAGTCAATTTAAGTTTTAACAGGCAAGTATAGCAATTGAATTTCAAGAATCACAGTAGAATTTCAAGAATTCAAGTACAATAGAAAGGAAGGATTGGTGAGGTTGAAGTTGTAAATAGAAATTTGTAGAATTTGAACAAAGCAAATTAGTTTACCATCATGGGAGGAAATATTATTTTCAAAGAAGCATCTGCACATCAGTAGATATTAGAAGATAGTTATTTTTGGAGATGCAGGATGGTTGGACTATTTCTTGAAGTTGACAGAGCATAATGAAGATATGACATAACAATTTGCAGAGACACTTCAGAATGATGAAGCCATTATTTGAGGCTTAAAGGTAGATCCTTCTAAATTTTCAATTACAAAATTATCCGGTTTGTCAAGAGAAGGAGTTGAATTCCTTGTCAAGTAAAATATTCTAGTTGTCAGAGATGAATTCATAGAGCATGGAGAGAACCTTAACTCAACATCCCAAGGTACCAAAAGGTTATCACTACCATGGGTATGGAATTCTATTGTACCTCTTATATTATCAAATATCTTACATGTGATGGTAGACAATCTCTTTTATACACAATGCATTTCAAGCTTTTAGGTCACCTTCGTCATGATATAAGGGTTATTGTTCCCAATTTCCTTTATAACCTATTGAAGAGAAAGGGGTTTGAATATAAATAGAAAAGAAACAATATATTACTATCACATTATTTCTTGGTTACCCTATTAGTGAAAATAATTCTAAGGGTTCAGTACCCACATGTTTCTTGGGAAAGCTTTTTAAATTGTGATCATATTAGTAATATTCTTGAAGAACTAGTTGTTTTGGAGAATTTGGAATCACTTGTTGCATCATTAAGGAAAATTCCCTCTGGTTCACCTATTGCTTCACCTAGTCAGAGTAGGGGAGAACTAGAGGAGTCGATTCTATGAAGGTCGCCACCTACAACCTATGAGAAACCTACAACAGAGGATGTCCAAGAATCCCCAACTTCTTCCAAAACATCAAAACCCAAAAAGAGGATAGGTGGTTCTTCCTCTACACCTACAAATGTGTAGAAGAATAAATCCATCGAGCCAAGGAATTCACACCGCCTTAAAAGGAAGGGTGTTATGAGGGGTAGTGTCAAGAAGCAGAAGAAAGAAGAAATTGTGATAGTAGGAACTAATTCAAAATTAAAGTAAAATTTTTCTAGGAATATGCATACACCTACTAAAATAAAATGGTATATTTCAACCACCTTTGAATCTGATTTAGAAGATATTTTTGTTGCTAATAAACAAGGAAGAGAGCCCTACAAATCCCTAACAATCAGGGTTGTGATTACACTATGGGTGAGGATGATCTTTTTTTGGAAAAAGATGAGAATTTATTTATAGAAGAAAGGAATGTAAAGAAAGAGTTACATGAAGCATTGGATATAATTAAACAATTAGAGGAATTGGTAAGGACATATAAACAGAGAGATAAGGAGAGGGACTTGAAAATTAAAGAGTTGGAGGAGAAACTTCACACATATGGGCATGGGTCTAAATTGGACTTACCTGCACAAGTTTTCATAGTGAAGGAAAAAACATAGAAATCATAGCTAAAAGAAAAATACCCCCTATTGTAAGAACTCAAACTTTTCATACTACTATGTCTCTAGGCTACTAGTTATGGAAGGTAACTCAAAAATTCTCCCAACAAAAAAAAAAGGGGGGGAGATGGAAAGAGAGAGAATGGTTTCAGAACATAGCAGAGTACTAGAAAATAAAGAAATTGAGTTGAAAATGTTGACAGTTTATATTGAGAAATATCAAATAAGGTTGTTCAAATCATCAAGTGTAGACCTCCTGCTAGACTATATGCTTTATTTTAATAGGAGAAATTCTTAAGCTTTCAATTCAGTCAACTGATTAGCAACCTGCGAATTTCCATGAGTATAATTTTTTTCTTTAAATTACACATTTTTGTTGATGCTACACTTGATATACAAGACCAGTTATGTGAATTCTAAATTTACATAATTATGTTGTGCTAGATAATACAAAATGGAACCCATTGGTATTTGTGGGTGATTTACAAATTAGAGCACTAGCTTCTTACTTCAGAAATGAAAAGCAGAGGAGTGAGATTATACTAGATTATGTAGAGAGGGAGAAATCAATTGCTCTCCAAACCAGAAAGAAATCCAAGAACCCCAATATGATAATAGAAGTGTAGCGTTGAAAAAAGTAATCCTTTTTCACACTTGGTTTGATAAATGACATTAAATCTAAATTGATGGTGTCTTGGAATGGTGTTGTAATGTTTTGTACACATTCATACTATTCTAGGACCTTTATTTAACTAAAGCATGCCTTAATTGATCCTTTGCAAGGGTTTTGTAAAGTGTTGTAACACACTTTCATACTTTTCTAGGACTTATTTGCTAAATTAAGCCTAATGGGCCCCTTTTCAATAAAAATGAACATAATTTGTACCTTGTGTAAGTGTTGTAAAGTGTTTTAAAGAACTTTCACACTTATCTAGGTGGTCTTAATTCATTGTGGTTAATTGGAGTTACTAACCCCCTTTTAATTCAAATTTAGGTCTTAATTTTGACACATAAATATCTATCCTGACAATCATAATTTAAATAACAAGTTATTTCATTGGGAAAATTTTGGTCTGGGTAATTTGATCAAAGACCCATTCACCCTTGATGGCAAATGGGTCCTCCCTTAATAGGACCCCCCTTTCTCAGTTGATCTGGAATGGGTTTTTGGCCTTCTTTCAATCCCCCAAAGCTTGGTCTTGGAAACTTAGCCAGGACCCATTTTCCCAAGGTGGCGAATGGGTCCTCCCTTAATGAGACCCCCCATTTTTTAATTTTATTCTAGCAGGAATTTAATTATCTTTCTTCTTAGATGTGGTGTTGGCCTTAATTCTATGAATTTCGGGGTTAATCTCCTAATTTAGTATAAATAAGGGGTTAATTCACATAGTTTCACCTAAGATTTTAAAGAAAGCATCCTAAAATTTCACAAGATAATTATAGAGCATTTCAAGAGAATTCATAAGGCATTTCAAGGTAGATTTCAAGTGTTTATTGCAGCAATTGAAGGTCACATCATCATGTCAAGTTTTTTATGCATTCATGCATGTGGTTGATCTAAGATAGTTAATGTTGCATTGAGGATCCATTTACAAGCATCATTTCACATCCAAGATATACATTCTTCATGGCCACTACATGTTAGATTGCAGATTTGCATTACAATACATCATCTAAGGTATCTACATTTTATCATTTCATGTTTCATGCTTCAATTCCTTTATTTCATCATTTGGTTTAATTACCTATAAAGGGGTTTGACCAAGGAAAACCCATATTAACTAACAAACAACAATTTTTTCTTCATCTTGAGTTTATGATTGCATATTTACAAGTTGAAGATCAAGTGGAGCAAGTTTGGAGCAAAATTGTCAAAGTTACAAAGTTGCAAAAAATTTCATTCAAAGTGCAAGATCACGGAAAGAGCTCTACAGAATTTCCAATAGACTTCTAGAACTTGATAACAGGGAATTTGAGAGTGCAAACGTCAAGGAACAGGACCCTGAAATTAGTTTCTCAAAACCCTAAAAGGACCCATTCACCACTGAAGCCGAATAAGTCCTCCATAGCTCAAAAACAACTTTCTAGCGAGGAACACAACTTTTTATTCTCTAAAAACTTCCCTCGTAGTTTCTATAATAGTTAGGTATCATTTTTTATTGTTATTTGCATCTTTTTCCCCTCATAATTGAATGTTTCATAGTGAAAATTAGTGGCTCATCATCTTGATCTATTCATCTTGATGAACCCTATTTTTCTATGTTTCATTTTGGTGAACCAGACTCATTGAATATTGCAATTTTATAATTTTGAAGTATTTCATTGCATCCTAGGTTAGATCTTGCATTCATTTGCATTTATATTTTCATTGAATTAAGATCTTATTTAAGGTTTCTTATTTTGAATTGAAATCTTGCATATGATATAGGGTTTAGATGTGCATTGTTTTACACTTCTTAAATCTGTAAAATACAAAAAAAATCAATAATTTTGCATCTCATTTATATCTCATATAATTGCATTTGAAAATACAAAAAAAAATTGCATTTCAACTTAGGTCTTGCATTTCATCTTTTCATTGCATTTTTGCATTGTATTTCTAGAAAATCTAAAACTAAAGCTCATTGCCTCAAACCTGGATCTGAAAGACATCACAAAAACCTTGAAAATTATCCAAAAATAGTTTTAAAATACCTAACCAGGACCCATTTTCCTTTAGTAACGAATGAGTCCCTGATCAAGTCAAACCTGAACCTTTTGGCATTTGAAAAGACATTAAAAATCACCTAGAAATCCACATAAACATCTTAGAAAGACCTAACCAGGATCCATTCAGGTCCTTATTAGTGAATGAGTCCCTATTAGTTCCTGACATGCAATTTGTGGAAGATGAAATCTCATTTTTAGGCTTTTGTTTGCTATAGTTACTTTCCTATTTCAGTTTCCTAATTTGTTGTTTCATCAAATTTAGTGAATCTAGCTTAATTTGTCTTCATTTAGTGCATTGTCAAAATTCAAAATGACATTTACAACATCTCATTTTAGTCTATTACAAATATGTAATCAGAAAATTACCTTGTTTTAAGTCTGAAAATCTAAAAAGATTTACATTTATGGAACTTTGTATAATATGGATCAAAGTACTTTTCACTTTTGCATACACTATGTTTACATTCATAAAGATTTGCATAAGTCTGATAAAAGTGCTTTTCATTTTTGGCTACACCTTGTTTGCATTTTTGAAGTCTTGCATACATTGGATAAAAGTACTTTTCATCTTTGGATATACATTGTTTACATTCTTAAATAATTGCATAAGATGGTTAGAAGTGCTTTTCATTTTTGGTCAAGCAATGTTAGTATCCTACCTTTCTAAGCATGCTAAGAAAAATTCCATCCCTCACACCTATGACAATACTTTAGTGAAAGAGAATACAATGGTGGATAATCATGAAAATCAAATTTGGTCTTCCCCTAATATCTCTCCTATTTGTGAAAAAGATACTTTGGTGATAGAAGATCAAACCAGTGAGAGTTATGAGATTCCTATTTCTCTCTCTTTTCCTACCTCTCCTACTACGGAAAAAATTATTGAACAAGACAATACCATCATTGAAAAGAAAGAAAATTCAACCATTGATCATTCCCCTATTTGAGATGAAGTTATTTTAGATGAGTGAAACAACAAATTTCATGAACATCTAGTTTGTAGTTCTCCTAAAAACTCTCCTCCTAGGGAGGATACCATAGTGCAAGAAAATGATAAAATTGACACATGCCTTTCAAACAATTTTAATGAGGCTTTGTTCAATGAAGATGATGAAGATACTTTATACTCCCTTTCACTAAGAGATCATGAAAATTATTCTAAGTTTATGCACATTAGATATCCCTTGAATTACTCTCTTGATCCTAAACTCATCATTTATCCACCCTCGCAAAATCCACAAACTCGAAATAAACTTGTCCTCATCCTTGAGCCACCTAAGAACAATGTTTTGAAGCAATCGAGTCACAATTTCTCACACATACAATGCTAGGAACAATCTGCAACCAACAAAAACACCTTCAAGATCCCTCCCATTACCTAATCCAATCTTACCTGGCCCTCCTTGTTTTCCTTTAAAAAGTGGAAAGGAATATAATCTTGTTGAACACCTTAAGAATACTCCTGCTAATATTTTTTATGGGAACTACTTCAAACATCACCTAGTCATCATAGCATTCTTCAAGAAGCTTTGAAAAAAGTTACAATTCCTCCTAACAATAGTTCAAATGACATGGAAGCACTAGTTCAAGGAATGAATGACATGAACTTAGATTTTTTTTTCACTAGAACGAGTTACCTCCCCTAGAAATTCAGAAGAAATATAAATATTTCAACATAATAGTCCACATCGATCAAACTACGATAAATCAAACTCCTGTTGACAATGGTCTAGCTCTAAATGTGTGTAGTGTGAACCTTTTGAAAAGACTCTAAATGAGTGAAAATGATATTAAACCTGATTCTTTATCTATTCATGGATTTGACAACATAGGAAAACAACCACTCGAAGTCATCACATTACCTATCAAAGTTGGGGAAGTAACATTACAAACTTCAGTCCATGTTATGCCTGGTGATCTTTCTTACAACCTCCTTTTAGGGAGACCATGTATTCATGAAATGAATGGTATCCCCTCTACTTTGCATCATCTCATGAAGTATGTCTATAACAACAAATTCTACACCTTAAAATCCAATCTTGAACCCAAAAGTTTCTTGATGGTTGAAAGAGAAGGACAGAATCCTTTGGAAGCATTGGAATCCTATACACCATAAGAAGTCACAAAAGAAGAAAAATAACACGAGAAGCAAGCTAAGGAAGCCACTAATATATTGTAAGATGATTTGGTTTCCTTAGATTCCACACCTACATTCATGGGAGAATACAAGATCATAAACAAAGATTCTAAAAAGGGAAAACAAAAAGTGGTAATGTCGACACAAAATTCAACGCAAAATTTGAAAGCATCCACCTCAACTACTTTAGAAGATCAAGAAAATTACACAACACATTTCGATGAGGTTGACTATGAACAACCACCAAATCCTAAAGAAATTAAAAAACTTTATGGAAGAGGTTATGAACTTATGAAACAACTTGGTTACAATGGAAAAGGATGTGGTGCTAGAGAACAAGATATATGTGTCCCTATAGAGCCTAATATGCAAGAAATAGCTCATGGTCTTGGTTATTGTCCTTTGATAGAAATACAAGTTTCAAACAAGCCTTCACTTAAAATGAACTCTTACAAAAGATTCTCCTCAACCAACTTTAACATTAGTGCATCCTGAATTAATAGACACTAGTGGTCTTGATTGTTATCCTTCGAAAGAAATGAAACAAACGAAGAAATCTTCGCTTAATGTCAATTTCATCACACAAAACACTAATAATTCAAATTTTATAGATTTTACACCCTCCTATAAAGGAGAGTATAAAATCTCACAATCTAAAGAGTCTTGTGTAAGTATGAAATATTGCACTAAGCAAGAGATATATTTGTTGCAAACTAAAGGAACATCTTCTACTTTTGATCAAGAGAGTATTTTTTCGAGACTCCTCCAATATCATTTGATATCCCTCCCTCCAAGAACATGAAATAAATTTTACTACAATAAGAATTCATTTTGTGCACATTATGGAGTTCATGGTCATTCTACTAATGAATGCAATGCTTTGAGGAGTAAAATCCAACATCTTAAGGATTTTGGTGCTTTTCCTTATGTGGGGGCACCTAATTCCTCTAATTGATACTAATTTTCACTCTAACATGTTTTGCATCATCCATTCTCAACTCACCCTTCTCTTGCACTACGTGGGATCAAGGGGTTAGGTAGCCTTGTCCTCGTATGTCACTTGTTATTGTCTCTTTTGGCTAGTTTATCACCTTCCATGTATATATAGGAGTAAGCTTTGGATGTGGACAACATGCCTTAAGTTGGCTCACATGTGGCGTACTAGTTTTGGGGGTAACCCCTTCCCTTTTCATGTCATAGCTTATTGTAAACATATGACTTAGTATAGGGCTTTTCGAATAAGCTCTCATGTCTTCTTCTACTTTAAAGGAATTTCTCATAGAAATGGTATTAGCAACCACTTTAAAAGGGGGCATACATCGAAACTCATATTTCACTATGTGATTTTCTTTATTCTTGTGATGCATCCTTTTCTTGGTGGTGTCATTGGGCTTGATTTCCTCCAAGAGTGTTATATTTCTTTGACTTTTCCTCTCTTGGATACATTAGGCACGATGTTCCCCTAAGATGATACCTTTACATGAACTAAGCAAAATCCCCTTTAAAAAAAAATTTACATTGCAAAAGCATTACATTGTGGTGCCTTATTAGTTATCAGGAGGATAACTTTGGTATGGTTAGTATGATGGGAAGCTGATACATTGGCATGACTTTCTCATTATATGGTGAGAATTTGACACACTGGCATGACTTTCTCACTAAACCACCTCATTGGGACAACTCACTTAGTGGACAGACTAAGGTTCCACTACCCTAGAGTGAGCATATACATATTTTGAGACAACTCACCTAGTGGATAGACTGAGGTTCCACTACCCCATACTGAGTAGTGTATGTTATGGACAAAAAGCCACCGCCTTAGATCATGTTAAGTCGGTTGTGCTTGATCCTTTGTTTGGTTTATTTTTCTTTTCCTTTAACAGGGTATGATCATGTATCCTTTTTATTTCTGCATACTTAAGTGTCTTGTATTTCTACTTTAGTGTGAGTTTGGCATGGGTTCATCCTCTCACTAAAGTGGGGGAAAAAATATAGTGTCAAAAAAAGTAATCCTTTTTCACACTTGGTTTGATAATTGACATTAAAATTGAATTAATGGTGTCTTGGAATGGTGTTGTAATGTGTTTTACACATTCACACCATTCTAGTACCTTTATTTAACTAAAGCATTCCTTAATTGATCCTTTACAAGGGTTTTGTAAAGTGTTGTAACACACTTTCACACTTTTCTAGGACTTATTTGCTTAATTAAGCCTAATGGGCCCCTTTTCAATAAAAATGAACATAATGTGTATCTTGTTTAAGTGTTGTAAATTGTTTTAAATCACTTTCACACTTATCTAGGTGTTCTTAATTCATTGTGGTTAATTTGAGTTATTAACCCCCTTTTAATTTAAATTTAGGTCTTAATTTGGACACCTCCCGAAGATCTATCTTGACAATCATAATTTAAATAAAAAAATATTTCATTGGGAATGGTCTTGGTAAGTTCAGCCATGACCCATTCACCCTTGATGGCGAATGGGTCCTCCCTAAACAAGACCCCCCTTTCTCAATTGATCTAGAATGGGTTTTTGGCCTTCTTTCAGTCCCCTAAAGCTTGGTCTTGTAAACAAGTAGTCAGGACCCATTCACCCAATGTGGAGAATGGGTCCTCCCTTAATGAGACCCCCCCTTTTTGAATTTCATTCTGGCAGAAATTTAATTATCTTGCTTCCCAAATATGGTTTCGGCCTTAATTATTTTAATTTTGGGGTTAATCTCCTAATTTAGTATACATAAGGGGTTAATTCACATAGTTTCACCTAAAATTTTCAAGAGAGCATCCTAACATTTCACAAGAGCATTATAGAGGATTTCAATAACATTCATAAGGTATTTCAAGGTAGATTTCAAGTGTTTATTGCAATAATTCAAGGTCATATCATCATGTCAAGGTTTTTATGTATTCATACATGTGGTTGAGATAAGATAGTTAATGCTGCATTGAGAATCCTCTTTCAAGCATCATTTCACATCTAAGATCTACATTCTTCATGGCCACTACATGTTAGATTGTAGATTTGTATTACAAGACATCATCTAAGGTATCTACATTGCATCATTTCATGTTTCATTCTTCAGTTCCTTTATTTCATTATTTGGTTTAAGTACCTACTAAGAGGTTTGACCAAGGAAAACCCCTATTCACTAACAAAGAATAATTTTTTCTTCCTCTTGAGTGTGTGATTGCAGATTTACAAGTTGAAGATCAAGTGGAGCAAGTTTGGAGAAAAATTGTCAAAGTTGCAAAGTTGCAAAATTTGTAATTCAAACTGTAAGATCACGGAAAGAGCTCTATAGAATTGCATACAAACTTCCAGAACTTGATAACAGAGAATTTAAGAGTGTAGACATCAAGGAATATGACTCTCAAATTAGTTTTATGAAACCTATTACCTAATTTTCATCCTCAGGCTCAATCAAGCAAGGCATCTATGTTGTAGATGTTCGTAAGGGTCAGATGGGATGTCTCCATTAAGGGTTACTTCATACATCTGATGACGTTTCACAGGGCATTTGGTTAAGAGACTTTCTTTGTTAGGAATATGCCTTAAATGTTACAGGCCCAGCCTCCATTAGAGCTAGGTCGGCATGACATCTTCACTGTCTGGCTGAGTGGCAGCTTGGGTACATTCTATTTTGTTTCTATTTTGAATAGGTCATTATGACCTAGTCTCTGTCTTGTTGAATGCGTTCACTGAGGAGCCTATCGCTGTGACAAGAGGGGTTTGGTATGACCTCTCATCACGTGGATTTCTTTGGCCGATAGGCCATTCAATCGTCATTCGGGGAGACTCACGGTGACCACGGGCTTCTGAATAACCTATAGCACTTGGTGGGAAGTCCCAGCGATGTGAGAGTCACACCAACTGGACACTTCGGGGTGAGTGAAGGAGCTCGCTAAGAAGTCTTAGCAAGAATGGAATGTCTTGGTGACAACAAGAGGGGTTCGGCAGGAGTCTCCCTGATAATAGATGTCTCGCCTAAAGAGGGTTTCCGCCATCGATATAAGATGTGCCTTCAGCATTATGGTCTCGACAACAAGCAAGGATCTAGCTGAAAGACGTGAGTTCAGGAAGATTAGTGTGCTCGGCAAAGGGTCTAGCCGATAGGCCAAAGTTTCGCTGATAGAAGATAAAGAAGCCTCGGCACAGGATGTTATTTTCAACAAAGGAAGGATTGGTCACTGTGAAGTCTCAGTGATGCCCTAGGGTCTTGTCGATACAGAATGAATCGGAGCGGAAAAGGAGAGAACAACAAGATGTCTCACCGACACACTGATGTCTCCCCGACTAAAGAGAAAGTAGCTGATTGTCGAGAGAAAGGGAGCCCGGCGAGAGGTCCGGCCGACAGGCCAATGTCTTGTGAACAACAAGGAGTCTCGCTAAGAGTCTTCCCAACTTTCCATGGTCTCGGCCAAGGAAGGAAATAAAGATCTTGGTAGGAAAAAGTGTTTCGGGGTAACATCGGCAGACTCTTGCCGATATGTTTTGTAATATCAAGTTCGAGGAGACTTCAGGAGGAGGTTGTACACTCGGTATGATGTCTTACCGATGAGCATTTGTCTTGGCGACCACAGAGGCAACATCGGTATGAGTTCTGAAGCTCGATAAAGACTCTTGTTGATATATCCATGCTATGCCGATAGTTGTCGAATGATGTAATCGCATTGGCAAGACACTTTCAGTGTCTCGCCGAGATGCGATTCTTTTCAAAGGACTTTTGACCAGCTGCAGAGCCCGCATGGAAAGCGTTCGACCAACCAAGGGGAGCGGAGGTGAGCCGTGGTAGAATGGAGAATGTCAACGCAGGATGAATACAACGTGTGTCTATTCTAGACTCAAATGCATTCAAGGCGCTCGACAGGGGGATTCAGTAGGTGGACACAAGGACCAGAAGTAAATACATCTGGTAGCTTCAAAAGATCTAAGGGGTTTCTCCAGGTAGTTGCTCTTCACCGACACACACAGCAAGGACACGCAGGCTGCAGCATTAATTTTGATCAAAAGATCTGAGGATTGATCTTTTTGAGCCTGATATTTTTGTAAGCCCTAAGGGGGCCGACACAGTCTATATATAAGGCTTTTTTTCCTTTTTGTAATCAGTTTGAATTATGCATTCAAGGGAGTTAGTGATTTTTTTTATCGATCCTTTCTCAATTCATGCATGTTTTTGTAACTCAACAGAAATCTGAAATGCAAAATAGAGTTCACCTTGAAAACACATACTAATGCTCTTACCACTCTCATTTTTGTATGTTATCTTATGTATGTATCTTCTTTAACAATGTTTTTCTAATTTTGTATTCATACCCCAAAGCTATGAAGTTTGTTCCTTCCTCCTTGAGATATGTATGTAGATCAAACCTATCAAGAGTGATGCATAAGACTGAAAGGGTTGTGTGAATAAGTAAATCAATTGTAGTTAATTTTTCTCAGTGTGTTGTATCTTGTTTTCATTTCCTGATTTCTCATCAAATTCGGTGTATCACCATAGGAATAGTTCAGTTTAGTTTCATTTTATGTATGCAGTTTTTCTCCCTTTACCTCACAAAGACCATTAGTTTAGGTGATACCCAAAGGAAGCCGTCCTTCTCCAGACATTCATTTCAACTATAGGTGACCCACAGCCTTGAAATGATCCCATGTTGCTCTAGAAAGCTCAGTTTTAATCTTTGAGCATAGGGTGCAAATTCTAGGTGACAACAGTTTTTGGCACGCCCGGTGGGACTTAGTTAGAAGTTAAATTCTTGAGCCTTATTGTTTTGATGTGCTGATAGTAAGATAATAGCCTTTTAGAGGTTGTTTTCAAGCATATCTGGCAACTCTATGC
Source organism: Sequoia sempervirens (assembly GCA_007258455.2). Classification (NCBI taxonomy): domain Eukaryota; kingdom Viridiplantae; phylum Streptophyta; class Pinopsida; order Cupressales; family Cupressaceae; genus Sequoia; species Sequoia sempervirens. The sequence goes on along the minus strand of VDFB02037912.1, from coordinate 158,606 downwards.
AGAGGAAAGGATCAATGTGCTTATTTATATGAGAAAGATAGAAACTAGAAGTTTGAAAGTTGTAGAGTTTCTACATTTATCTCCTCCAAGAAGAAGAGGGAGGACTCTCATAAGGACTGTTCCTTCTCTTAGAGTTCATTCAACACCACCTGGTGTTAGTAACAAGACATTGTTTGCATACGAAAGAATAGGAAGAAGAGATTCCCTAGCTGGGCATTCAACATCTCTTACTCTTAGAACAGAACCTTCTACCTCATCATTTGGGGGTTTCAATTGAATAAATAGTCATTTTTCTACAACAAATACTTCTCAGCCAAGTTCAAGTTCAATACTAGTTGGTTCAAGTCCTGCTTCAGTGAGCATACCAACGTATTCTAGCTCAATGGTGGCCCCAAGGGCCTTTCCTTTCGTACCGTTCAACCAGGGTAGTCCCCTAAATCTAGCGCAACATGATGATATTCCATTAGCAGCATTAAAAGTGCTATCAAATTTTACTGGAGAAGGACAAGTGACACCTTTTGAGCATATCAGAGATGTGGCAGCATTGTGCAATGTGCATCATGTGACACAGGAAAATGTAGCTGTGAGATTGATGGCTGCATCTTTCAAGAAGAAGGCGTTGGAATGGTTTAGGAGCTTGCCAGTGGGTTCCATAAGGACGTGGGATGAGCTTGGTGATGAATTTACCAGATTTTTTGAGGAAAAATCTGATCACCTATCTTTGGTAGAGCAACTAACAACCATCAAAAGAGCCCCGCAAGAACAAATGGCAGACTTCAATACCCGTTTTCAAAAGACTTGGAACAGAATACCTGCTACGGTAAGGCCTTCTACTGATTATGCATTTTTATACTATTTGAAAAGTTTAAATAGTGATATTTCAGTCATGATACAGTCCATGGGAGGTATTTCTTTACCTTAGGCTTATAGCATAGCTATTAAGGCAGAGAATAATCTTATTCAAGCAGGCGAATTAGCACCTAGGCCACCTATGCCCTATTTTTCTGAAATTTAATCAAATATGCCATTACAAATGCCATCTTTAGCCCCTTTACCCGCTCTTCCAGCCTTACCCATTGCTGAGAGCCAGGGAGTGTCAGCCTTAGGACCATCAAATGAATTGCAAGAGGTTAAGTCTAGTCAGCACAAGATAGAAAGCATTTTACAAACCATAGAAATGAGTTGACCAGCATGAAGAAACAGTATCGAGGGGCAAGGCCAAATTTCCAATAGCAGAACCAACCGCAAGGCCAGAATAAAAATCAATCTTATCAAAATCAGGGATACCAGTACCAACAAAATAGGCAACCCTATTAAGGTTGTTATCAGAGACAAAATGTCAATCAAAGACTAGTCCAATCTTATAACCCAGCTCCTCTCAATGCTACAAGTCCAGTGAAGGATATGGTTCCAGCCCAAAATAACTTTGTGATAGTGAAGGGTGTCATTCGTGCAATCAAGCACATAACCCATCCTCATACTCAAATGGGGTAGTTAATCAGGCATCTATGGCCTGGGATGCTGTCAGTCCATAGTCATATGCACCTGTTGATATACCTGAACAACAACCGGATATGCATTTCAATGAGACTGCATTTTTAAATTGGCAGAATGAAGAGTTTTGTGGTGTGAATGTTGATTCACCAATTGCAGCCAATACACGAGCTAAGAAAAGAGCTCTAGAGGTGGAGCACTCAACTGATAGAAGTGAGGGGTCTACAACTATAGGAGCATCCCCCACACCCATTCTAAATATACAAAAAGGAGTTGTCGCCTTACTAGTTAAGGAGCAGCCTCATAAGACTAAAGAACCGGCTGGTGCTAAAGGACCTTAGAAGGTAACTTCAGTTGTTCCTTATAAAATTGTAGAAAGTATGAAGAGGATGAGTGTGAATATGACCATGTGGGACTCCTTAAGCATTCCAGGATAGGCTGATCTACTTAAAAGGGCATTGGTTGAGGATGTAAATCCTGGACAAGTCGCTGCTGAATCCCAAAGAGTTGTGATGGCTAATGATGATCAGGAGAAAGTTGCTAATCCTAGTAGCAAAAGAGAGTCCGCAACTCAAGGTAAGAACGTGAGACCTCCTTCGTTCTATGTTTCGTTGATTATTGGAAAAAATTTAGTGCATAATTGTATGGTAGATAGTGGTGCTACCTACTCTGTGATGCCCAAGCAAGTAGCTGATCAGTTAGGTTTAAAGTATGAACCCTTAGAAAAGGGAGTAGTCCAGCTGGATGGATCATCTATTAATACAGTAGGTCTTATCAAAGATACTAGCTTAATTCTGCATGCCTACCCTAATTTTTCAATTTTCCTATACATTTATGTGGCAGATGTGCCTCCATATTATGGGTTATGTTTGTCAAGGGAGTTTACGGCTAAAATAGGGGGATACCTTTCATCTGATAGGTCTCACATGTTATTCTGTACTAGATATGGAACTAGAGTAACCATTAAGTCTGAGATACTTGCAAATGACAATATAGAACCTTATGTGCCCAGTGCAATGAATGCCAATTGTGTAATTTTTGAGCAAGATGAGCATGATGTTGTCTTTGATCCTCGCATTTTTGTCGATGACATTCCTGATATACTTCTAGATGAGTGGGCAGTAGGCCAAACTTCTAGTGCTAAGAGTGACTTGGTGTCAGATGATGGTATGGGAAACTACATGTTTCAAGAAGCTAATATAGTGATGCCTAACTTGGTTAAGGAGTCAGGGAATGTTTGTGATCAGCAAGATGAAGTTTGGAAAATGTTTTTTGATGGCTCAAGGAGCAGGCATGGCGCTAGTGGGGGTGCGTTATTAGTTTCCCCAAGAGCTGAAAGATATTATGCAGCCTTTAGGTTTGCATTTTCATGCACTAATAACATAGTAGAATACGAAGGTCTCATTCAAGGGCTGGAATGGGCAAGGAAATGTGGAATTAAGTGTTTGAAGGTGTATGGGGACAGTGAATTGGTAGTAAATCAGGTTAGAGGTCTGAACGCTATTAAAAATAATGTTCTTAAATTGTATAAGCACAGGGTTTGGGACCTCATTGAGGATTTTGAGGCCTTCAATATCATTTCAGTTCCAAGAAATCACAATCAGCATGCTGATAGATTAGCGGTTGTGGGAGCTCAGTTTGATATTTCGAACAACGTAAACAAGGAGTCTGATCAGTAGCATATCAAGGTTATTATCAGGCCTTCCATGCCCGATAACAATGTTAACTGGCAAGTCTTTGAGAGCGATGAGTAGATTCTATAGTTTCTATTTGAAGAAGACGTGTTTTCAGTATCAAACTAGGAGAGAATCAAACAGCAGTATGGAGACCAGGTACTGCAATTAAAGAACAACAAGTTGCCTAAAGGTCTGGTTACCTTAGAAAGTATTTTTAACTCTGATGATTAGGTTAAAAGTAACAAGGCCAATTTACTAGTTCAGCAAGATCATTATGAGGACTTAGAAATTGCACCCAAGAGAAGCCTCAGGATAGGGAAAATAAACACTGCTATTGAAAAGTGGTCTTTTCTGCAATTATTCCAAGAATTCATGGACATATTCACTTGGGAATATAGAGATTTGAAGGGATTTGATCCACGTCTTGCATGGCATACAATAGAATTGGAGCCAACAGCCAAGTCCATAAGGCAAAAACAGAGACCAGTTAATCCCAAACTGGAGCCACTAATGCAGAAAGAGGTCTTCAGACTTATAGAGAGTGGGATTATCTTTCCCATTAAGCATACTAGCTGGGTTGCAAATCTAGTTCCTGTCAGGAAGAAGGACAGAGAGTTTAGATTATGTGTAGAATTCAGAGATTTGAACAAATCTTCATTGAAGGATAGGCACCCTCTTCCATCTATGGAGCAGATTCTCCAGTGTGTGTCAGGTTCTGAACGTTTTTCATTACTAGATGGGTATTCTGGTTATAACCAGATTTTGGTAAAGGAAGAAAATCAATTTAAAACTACCTTCACTACCAAGTGGGGTACAATGGCCTATAGGAAAATTCCATTTGGTTTGTCTAACGCTGGAGCAACCTTCCAAAAGGCTATGGACATGGCCTTTAGCAACTTGATGTATGAGTTTTCTTTAGTATAACTTGATGATATCACTGTCTATTCCAAGAAGGCAGCTGATCACATTGGCCATTTGAGGAAAAAAATTGAACGTTGTCGGGAGTTTGGTATATCATTAAACCCCAAGAAATGTGTTTTCTCTGTCCATGAAGGAAATCTTCTCGGGTATGTAGTATCTAAGAAGGGCATCACAATGGATCCTAAAAGAGTAGCAGAAATCTTAGAGTTTCCTTTACCTCCGCATAAGAAGGGACTTCAGAGTTTCATTGGTCATATTAATTTTGTCAGAAGATTTCTTCCTAATATAGCAGACTTACTAAAACCCCTTACAGCTATGTTAAGGAAGAGTGCAGAGTTCAGGTGGACCCGAGAAGCAAGGGACAGTTTTCAAAAGATCAAGGAGGCATTAGCTTCAGCCCCAACATTAGTCAACCCAGATTTCAGTAAGGATTTTACCTTGTATGCTTTTGGTAGTTTTGAGGTAATCTCTGCAATCTTGGTGCAAAAGGGTGTAGAAGGGTTGGAGCAGCCCATTGCTTTTTTCAGTAAAGGTCTGGAAGACTATGAGCAGAAGTATACCTTTGTAGAGAAACATGTGATGGCTGTTGTGAAAAGTTTGAAGAAATTTAGACATCTATTGTCTCACAACAAAATTCATCTTCTAGTGGCACATTCCAACGTAGGCCAGGCTGTTGTGAATAGGAGATCTTGTGCTGAAATGGGATGTTCTAAAAAGTAGGCCAGGCCATCACACCAAGTTTGATAACATATGGACGGGTCCATTTATTGTCAAGTACCGCAAGGAACACAACGCTTACCAACTGGCCACAACTGAGGGTGAGTTGTTTCCTATCCCAGTCAATGGGATACACCTCAAGCCTTGTTTTGAGGTTTGATGAGTTCTCCATTGTACATATTAGGTTAGGCTTTATGTTTTCCCTAAGTGTCATTTCAGCACAGTAAATAACTTCTCTTCAGTTTCTCCTATTTTTTTCATTTGGTAACATGTTGTGTTCTAAGGGTCTCAAGCGAGTTTTCGCCATGCACATACTGTTTTGATTTTCTTTTCTAAGTTTTCCCAATGACTCCATGCCCAAAGGATAGGCCTAGGCTACTAGTTTCATGTTTAGCAGGCAAACATCCAGCAAAGGTCACCAGAAATGTTACCTAATTTTCATCCTCGGGCTCAATCAGGCAAGGCATCTATGTTGCAGATGTTCGTAAGGGCCAGATGGGATGTCTCCATTGAGGGTTACTTCATACATCTAATGACGTTTCACAGGGAATTCGGTTAAGAGGCCTTCTTTTTTGGAAATATGCCTTAAATGTTACAGGCCCAGCCTCCATTAGAGCCAGGTTGGCATGACATCTTAACTGTCTGGCCGACTGGCAGCTTGGGTACATTATGTTTTGTTTCTATTTTGAACAGGTCGTTGTGACCTAGTCTTTGTCTTGCCGAATGCATTCACTGAGGAGCCTATCACTGTGACAAGAGGGGTTCGGTATGACCTCTCATCGCGTGGATTTCTTTGGCCGATAGGCCATTCAATCATCATTCAGGGAGACTCACGGTGACCACGGGCTTCTGAATAACCTATAGCGCTCGGTGGGAAGTCCCAACGACGTGAGAAAGTCACATTGACTAGACACTTTAGGGTGAGTGAAGGAGCTCGCTAAGAAGTCTTAGCGAGAATGGAATGTCTTGGCAACAACAAGAGGGGTTCAGTAGGAGTCTCCCCGATAACAGATGTCTCACCTAAAGAGGGTTTCCGCCATCGATATAAGATGTGCCTTCAACATTATGGTCTCAGCGACAAGTAGGGGTCTGGCCGAAAGACATGAGTTTGGGAAGATTAGTGTGCTCAGAAAAGGGTCTAGCCGATAGGCCAAAGTTTCGCCGATAGAAGATAAAGAAGCCTCGGCACAGGATCTTATTTTTGACAAAGGAAGGAGGGGTCGCTGTGAAGTCTCAACGATGCCCTAGGGTTTTTCCGATGTAGAATGAACCGGAGCAGAAAAGGAGAGAACGACAAGATGTCTCACCGACACACCGATGTCTCCCCGACCAAAGAGAAAGTAGCTCATTGCCAAGAGAAAGGGAGCCCGGCAAGAGGTCTAGCCGATAGGCCAATGTCTTGTGAATGATAGGGAGTCTCGCTAGGAGTCTTCCCGACTTGCCATGGTCTCAGCCAAGGAAGGAAATAAAGAGCTCGGTAGGACAAAGTGTGTCGGGGTAACATCGGAAGACTCTTTTCGATATGTTTTGTAATATCAAGTTCGAGGAGACTTCGGGAGGAGGCTGTACACTCGGTATGATGTCTTACCGATGAGCATTTGTCTTGGCGACCACAGAGGAAACATCAGTATGAGTTATGAAGCTTGATAAAGACTCTCATCGATATATCCATTCTACGCTGATAGTTTCTGAATGATTTAATCGCATCGACAAGACACTTTCAGTGTCTCATTGAGATGCAATTCTTTTCAAAGGACTTTTGACTAGCTACAAAGCCCGCGTGGAAAGTGCTCAACCAACCAGGGGGAGCGAAGGCGAGCCGTGGCAGAACAGAGAATGTCAACGTAGGATGAATACAACGTGTGTCTGTTCTAGACTCAAATGCATTCAAGGCGCTCGACAGGGGGATTCAGTAGGTGGACACAAGGACCAAAAGTAAATACATCCGGTAGCTTCAAAAGATCTAAGGGGTTTCTCCAAGCAGTTGCTCTTCACCGACACACACAGCAAGGACACACAGGTTGCAACATTAATTTTGATCAAAAGATCTGAGGATTGATCTTTCTGAGCCTGATATTTTTGTAAGCCCTAAGGGGGCCGACACAATCTATATATAAGGCTTTTTTTCCTTTTTGTAATCAGTTCAAATTATGCATTCAAGGGAGTTAGTGATTTTTTTATCAATCCTTTCTCAATTAATGTATGTTTTTGTAACTCAACAGAAATCTGAAATGCAAAATAGAGTTCGCCTTGAAAACACATACTAATGCTCTTACCACTCTCATTTCTATATGTTAGCTTATGTATGTATCTTCTTTAACAGTGTTTTTCTAATTCTGTATTCATACCCCAAAGCTGTTAAGTTTGTTCCTTCCTCCTTGAGATATGTATGTAGATCAAACCTGTCAAGAGTAATGCATAAGACTGAAAGGGTTGTGTGAATAAGTAAATCAATTGCAGTTAAGTTTTCTCAGTGTGTTGTATCTTGTTTTCATTTCCCTATTTCTCATCAAATTCGGTGTATCACCATAGGAATAGTTCAGTTTAGTTTCATTTTATGTATGCAGTTTTTCTCCCTTTACCTCACAAAGACCATTAGTTTAGGTGATACCCAAAGGAAGTCAGCCTTCTCCAGAATCATTTCAACTATAGGTGACCCACAGCCTTGAAATGATCCCATGTTTCTCTAGAAAGCTTAGTTTTAATCTTTGTGCATAGGGTGCAAATTCTAGTTGACAACAAAACCTTAAAAGGACTCATTCACCACTGAAGATGAATGAGTCCTCCATAGCTCAAAAAAAAAAAAAATTGGCCAAGTACACAGGTTTTTATGCTCTAAAAACTTCCCTCATAGTTGCTATAATAGTTAGGTATCATTTATGATTGTTATTTGCATATTTTTCCCCTCATAATTGAATGTTTCATAGTGAAAATTAGTGGCTCATCATCTTGATCTATTCACCTTGATGAGCCCTATTTTTCTATGTTTCAAGAAGAATGGACATAGTTTATGATGTATAAAGGTGTAGGAAGGAAGATTATGAATTTGAGAATAAATGATTATGAAAGGATGCAAAGACTAACTATAGGTCTCATTCATCATTCTTATCTATTTGTACAAGAAAGATAGGACAATTTGATCCCTAAGTTGTAGAGAAAGGAGCCCCACTCTATATATAACTTTATAGATATGCTTGAAAGGACCCATAGGCACATGGACATTTCACAAGACAAGGCACTTGTATGGGTACCTCTTACCTTCTCTTCACCTATGCTTCTCTACCAAGTACCACATTGGATAGGAGAAAATATTGAAGAACGGGAGGAAGATGAGGATGTCAGGTGGGCAAGACACAAACCTTGGGGAGATGACCTTGCAGTACAACCTCTAGTCTTCAAATCGCTTTGCTTGAGTACAATAAAATATTTAGTTGGGTGGGAATGATGAGGCTAACTATTAGTTTTTTTTTTTTTTTATTACATGCTTTTAGACATCTCCAAATAGTTATTCCTACATATTCCTAAAACTTTACTATCTTTTATGATAGTCATGCAAACTTGAACATGGTTTTAATTCTATGGAAATATGATTATGATATGATATTTATTGCATGGTTAATATGTGAATATGTATGAAATTCAATGAATATCCATGTTTAAGCTATGGTTATTTGTATTTTGTAGATGTTGTGTGAGATAACTCTTTGCAACCAAGGAGCCAAAGAAAGAATATTGTAGCTTGCAACAACTAGGATTTGCAACCCATAGCCAAAGGAATTTCAGGCAACAATGCAAGGGGAAGTTAGAAGAATGTAGTAGTTGCAAAATCATATGTGTCTATTTTTCAAAATGATTGTGAATCATCACATCATGTAATAAGACTACTAGAAGAGAATAATTCTTCCACAATTGAGAATCTAATGTGACTATTTCCATAGTCTACATTTCAGTTTTATCATTGCAATAGAGTTACAATCCTATTCAAATTCTTCTACCTTTTCAATTGTGTTTTTAGTTACTCAGACTTTATCACACTCTATTAAATAGGGAGAGGTAATTTATGATTAGATTTCTTTTTTAATTCTTTTTTCTAATAAGACTCCCTCACACCTATATGAATGGTTTGGTGGTCAAGTTAGTTAGTTAGTTGAAGTAGAAGATATAGTAGATAGATATGTTCAAATAGTTTTTGGTTTTGCATAGGCAATGTTTTATTTTCTAATCATGTTCTTATGAATAAGATATTCCAAAAGAATCTTATTGGGTTATGATATTTTGAGTTATGCAATGAAGATCATTTTATTTACTGTTATGTTAAATTAGTTTGAGGAGCTATATTTGAGTTTATCTTGTGGAGACAATCACTTGATCAAGGGCCACTCAAGGTAGTTTACTTTCTACACATCTATTTCTATTATAGTATTTATTTTCATGATTATGTTTGTCTTAATAAAATTCTTCATGTGGTGAATGTGAATGAAATCGTGAATAAGATCTTGTCCTATATTCATGCTTTGATTGTTTCCATGCATTTTCCTTCGAAGTGAGTCAAATTAGTCAAGTTAGTAGAATTGGTTAGTTAAAGAATTCATTTCTTGATAGTGAACTAGTTGCAATCTTTAGCTATGGGTACCTATAGCAATAGCTTCAGCATTACTACTTTTCACTGTTATGCAATTTATGATTTCTAGCATGTATAAACACCTATGCTAGGATGATATAGGTAGTGAAGAGTCTTTGAATGCACATGTAGTTCTAGTGTCATAAAAATCTTACATTAGCCATCTTGGTAATTAAATGAAGGTATTTAAAGGGTTTATTAGACTATTCAATTAGGACCCCCTCTGAATTGTGTGTTGACACCAAGTTTACTAAACATTAGTTGGCTTCTACAATGTTCTCATGGATCCCTCTTGGTATTTTAAGTAAATTGATAAGAAGTTATTTGGAATGGTGGATATCAGTGATCTTATCACATTAAATCTCCCTACTAGAGATAACCATCTACCCTTCTAGGATGCTACTCTTCTTTGTATAGTCATAAAGATATTGTATCAAAATGAGGCTTTTTGAGCTCCTACAAAGAAAGGAATACTAGGTAGGTGTAGGGTAGTTTATCTTGTAGATGAATTCTAAGATGGAGAGGATGCATCCCATTACCAAAGTGATAATATTCTGAAAATTATTTTTTACTTCCCCAAATAATCATTTGGTCCAAAATTAGGTAGTAGTTGTCCAACATGTACTTTATGTTTTTGGATTCCCCCACTAAGGGATGACTGAATAGTAATGTGCCATCTACAAACAAGGAATGAGTGTAGAATATTTCTGATCTTTTTATTTTAATACCTTTCTATTTACTTGTTGCATGGAAGGCTACAATTGTCTAGCTCAATGCATCCTCCATCAAGATTCAAAGAGAAAAGGGGAAAGAGGGTCTCCTTGCCTAACTTCTTGAGAGACAGAGAAAAACCCAAATGAAGAACCATTTATGAGGATTGAGAATTTATCTTATGTAATATAGGAAAGAATCCACTTGCACCATTTTGTAGAAAAACCTAGTCTTGTCAAAAACATTGTTAAAAATCCTAATTTACTTTTTCATATGCCTTCATCATGTCTAGTTTTATAATCATAGCTAGAATTTTTTGTTGATTAATTGAGTGCAATATTTCATGAGTTGTTATTGCCTCTTTGTTTATCTCTTTCCATAGAACAAAACCACCATATTACTCTAATATTATGCCTAGAATGAGTTTTGAAAGCCTTAAAGTGATAGATTTGGAAAAAAAAATGTATATGGTATTGTAGAGAGAAATAGGTCTAAACTTTGCAAATGGGGTGGGAGTTTTGAATTTTGGTATAAGAGAAATGTGTGTGGTGTTGAGATATTTTAGCATTATTTCATTTCAACAAGATTCTTCTAAATCTAACTAGGTATCTATTAGTGTTAATTTTTAACTTTGGGATAATTATTTTAGGTAGTTTTCCCATATCAGGTAGCTTTTCACCCATTTCATTTTTCATGCCTTCAAAATTCTTGTACATTATTTATCATCTCATATCATTTTTTGAATATCATCTTAATATTTTGGAAAAATAGTGTTTATGCTTCTCTCAAGTATTTGTGAGGTTGATTTATATTTGTAGGTTGAGGATCATGGGAAGGAGCTTCCATCTCCTGCTCACCTTCCTGGAGAGTTTCTACTAAGGAGATTCAGGCAATTTTTTTTCCTGCATTTTGTTTGGTGTTTGAATTTTTTCTTAAAATTTCTATTTTTCCTTTGCAATGGTTTTTTGGTGTAGGCCACAAACCATATTGTGGTTGAAATTAAATACTAGGAGGTTGTTGGATAATTTTTTGTGGTATCTAGGAGGTGTGAAAAGAAGACCCACATAGCCCACACCCACAAGCTTGGAGGCTCTAAGCATTGTGAAGACACTCATTCATCTGCGCTACACCCATTCTACCCACACGCAGCTTTGGCCCATCATGCCTGCTCATCACACCCATGGTGTGAAGAATACCAACAAAAGGAATGAAATCCATAAAGGTACTGAGGTAACAGTTGCAAATTTGTTGTGGATACGGGAGGAGAGTTTTTGGTTTGAAGATTAGAGGAGGCATTGAAAGATTTTTGTGCCATTCTCAAGAAAAAGGCCCATCTACGTAGCTCACACCCACTTGCACATGACCTCTATCTTCTACAAGCTCCCTCCATAACTACCAACTCCCAAATTTGGCATGACAGCTTAGGGATCTACCAAGAAATAAAATTCACCATGTCTACTACCTCAACGGCCTTAATTGTGCATTGATCAAGATTATAGACTGGTAAAAGGCACAATTTTTAAGGGGGTGTGATTTTATGTAGGAGGAATGAATTGTAGAATTAGTGTAGATATTTATTGCTAAAAGAGCTGTGATTTATTGGGAATTCTAGAGAAGGGTGTAGGGCTTCCCTTTTTTTTCCATTTACTTGTTGGGCATGTTAAAAAAATCACTATTTTTTTAACCTTTTTGGGAACATTTATCCCACATTTTCTACGAAGGTATCTTGTTAGCATTTATATGCTCCAACACTCACACTAGACATGTGAAGTTCATTTTGTGGTGGTTTATGTGCTTAGTGAGTTGATTTGGAGATTTTGTGTGAGAACCTACCATAAAATGCTCAATAAGGTGTATAATTTTTTGCTCACCTTTTTTTAGATTTAGTTACATAATCAACCCTTTTTGAATTATTGCTTCCTAAATTATTTTGGAAAGGTGAAATTTAAGAGGCTTCATCAATTATTTTTGAGGTTTCAGTATAGTTTGGAGGTTTCGGTATAGTTTGGTGCATTTTTACTTGCTTTTGGTGTAAATTTCTATCATAGATACTCTTGATTCAATTCAACTTTTAACCCCCCATAACTATCATACCTAGAATATTAAAATGCATAGGTTGCTCCAATCTAAGGGTTTTTGGTCCACATTGAATGACAATCAACCCACTTTTATCAAGGAGTATGAAACATTTTCTCATAGAAACAAGTGTGATGAAGCTATGGGTCTGATAGCTTTGCATGTTTCTGACAGACTTCTTTTCCAAATTGAGGAGTGTAATACACCCAAGGAGGTATGGGATGAGTTCAAAACCCTATTTGATCAAATCAGTGAGTTTCATTCTTTGCAACTAGAAGTAGAATTAACTTCTCTTTGGACCCTAATGTGTTTCCTTCAATTGATGATTTCCTAGTCAAGTTCAAATCTATGAGGTCACAATTGGTGGGATGTGGGAAGGATAAAATTGATAAGGAGTCCATTTTTTTATTTTGTTTAAGCTGAGAGGTCCATTTTCATTTTTTCTTCTACCATCTACTCCACCATGGATGCTTTGAGCAATGCATTCACAATGCCTTCTTTTGAAACATTTTGTGACCATTTTATGAGGGTGAAAGCAAAACTTTCCTAGTTAGAGGGGGTTTCTAAGAATCATTCATTAGTTGCACAAGCATCTCAAAGCAAAGGGAAGAAGAAACCTAAGGCTAAGACAGAGTCTAATGAGTCCTCCACCTCTTGAAAAGATGATAAACCTAAGAAAGAGAATTTTAGTTGTGTCTATTATTGTGCCATACAAAAATGGCCCCTTGTCATTTTCATGGCCTTTTAGGTCTTTTTTCATGATTTTTGGTCTATTTTAATCTTATTTAATGATGTACATGGCTTGAACATGCATATTTAGGTACTAAGATTCAAATAATGGCATCTTGTGAAGGTGTTGTGAAGTGTTGTAAAACATTTCTACACTATGCTAGACTCTATTCATTACAATTTACCTAAAAATCACATTTTCCTCACTAATCAAGTCCTATTTTGAAGTGTTGTAAAGTCTCGTTACAAGCTTTCACACTTTTCTAGGCATAACTTCACTATTTACACCTTTCTTATGCTTTATTTGACCCCTTTATGCCCTTATAAGCTGTAATTAAGTGCATTTTTTAATGTAAACCTAACAAACAACATTACACATGACTTAATTCCCAACACCCATTTTCAGGTCCTAGGTGGGACCCATTCACCATGGGTGGTGAATGAGTCCCCCTTGGCTCCAAATTCAAAATATTTCAAATTTCCTTTTGGGTTTTTATTCAAAATCACTTGATGTCAGCCTATGATGAGGTATTAATGAGTTACTAAGGCACAAGATTGTATATAAATAAGTTATTTTCACCTCATTTTACATCATCCAACATTCACACATCATATTCAAGCTATCGTTTCATCCATTCAAGCATTCAAGAACCTTACAACATCAAATCAAGCATTAATCAAGCATTTTGGAGCATCCATTGATACAACTTCAGATTTTCATCAACAATGATTTGGTAATTTGATAGCATTTGCATGTTATTTTTTTATCATTCTCTTTCATTCCATTATTTCATTAAGGGTTTGATTACCAAAGTGGAGTTTGACCAAGGAAAACCCCTATTTGCTAACCCTCAACCATTTTTCCCCTTTTGCATGTGTTTTTGTAGACCTTTCTATGCAAATTTAACAAGCATTTAGTTGATTGAAGAGTGGTAAATAAGTAAACTAGGTGCTTCAAGTCAAATCAACCATATTTCAAGCTTGGAGAAGGTATTTTGTTTATTTCCTGCAGAATTGACTTTGGCAACCCGACAAGCAGACATCTACATATCTGGTGTTGCAGAGTTGTCTCCTAATTTCTCAAAATTTTGGGAGATGATTGATTCACCACTAGGGGTGAATGAGTCCCACCTTAAGGTTGGAAATCTATTTTTTGTTACATTTCAGATCTTGACAATCAAAAACCTATTTCCAACAGTTTTCACCAGAAGCAAGACTAATTTGCCACCCTGGGAAAATGAGTCCCACTGTTGATTTTTTGTGATTCCAGATAGCATTCCAAAGATTCCAAAATCTTCATCAGACCTTCAGGTGCACTCTGATTCAGCTTTTTTCTTTTTTTTCCACATTTATTCATCTTTTAGTTCATTGTTGGCATATCATAGTGTGTTTTCCAACATAGCATAAATCTTAGTTTTGCATTCATAATCATTCATCTAGACCACTTAATTTCATTTATTTCATTTCATTTACTTCATATAACATCACACATAACATAATTTGAGTGAACCGAGCTAGCATTTTTGGACCTACTCTCTCCTTTTAGGTGAAAAACCCTAAAAGTGCTAGAAAGTCTTAGGATGCCAAAAATCTATGGTTCATTTTTGTGAACCTGCATTTTGAACACTTTTCATCTTGCATCCTAGATTACACTTGCATCAACATTCAATTAGGGTATTGTTTTGTTTTTGCATTCTAGGACTTTTCATATTGCATTAGTGAAAGATTCATTTACATTTCATTTTTGCATTGCATGTCATTGAAAAAACTGAAACTCTGCATTCTGCACCCTTAATTTCCATCTAAATAGCATTAGAATCATTTTAAAAATTTTGAAAAACATAAAAAAATCTCATACTAGGACTCATTTGCCACCCTGGGCAAATCAGTCCACCTGCACTTTTTAAACAACATTTTTGGCATCTTTCTTGCATTTTTTTGCATTACAGTTTCATTTTCTTGCATTCTATTTCAATTTCCAGAATCTTTTTTTTAATCATTTCATGCATCTTAGTTTACTTACATCATGAAAAAAAATTTCAATAAGTTTTGGAATTCATTAAAATCCTTGGTAGACATGTCCAATTGTGTCTTTGGCTATGACCCTAATGACCTTGAACTTGCACATGCTCCTTCAACTCCTCATTATTTTCCTCCTCGTGAAGTAGACATCATTGGAGAAGATGATGATAGCATGAACAAGTTCTACAATGAATGCCCTGATAACCTAGAAGCCAATCCAGCCTTCTATCCATCCATGAAGTCACAAGATCTTCCTATTGTTGCACCTCCTGATCACTTTGCATACTTTCATCCTAAAATCATTGAAGAACCTAAGGTTCCTCCCTCAAGTGGACCTAGTTCCTCTAAACAAACATACTCACAACCATTTTACAATAACAAAGTCACAAACACTCCTATAAACCTTGAAGAAACATACGGCAAAGGCTTTACTATTCTAAGTAAAAAAGGTTGTGACACAACACATGAACATGGCATTCATCAACTCCTTGAACAAAAACCAATAGAAGAAAACAAAAAAGGACTAGGATATCAAGTTCCTCCTCATCCTAATAAACCTCCTTTTGAATATTGGAAACTTTGAGATGATGGTACAGTGATCTTTGATGCTCCTCCTGACTTGAACATTCTCCTTCCATGTGAACAACCATTACCCCCTTCTAATGACAAGAATGTTAGGATCCCCATGGGTCCTCTTCCTCCTTTTATTCATGAAAAAGGAGAATCTAGCAGACGAAAACAACCTTACAAATTAAAGAAACTCAAGTTTCCTACATATCCTCCACCTGAATGTGAAAGGAGACTACAACTGCTTTTAAACAAAGGTCTTATACTTTTACCACCTATGAATAGGTTGGTTATTTTTCCTAAAGATTCTAACATACCATTTTTCAAATATCATCGTACTCTTGGAAATCAAACAGAAGAATGTTGAACATTCAAGGACATACTCGATAAGTATCACTTCACTGATACTAATTATTTCCCCGTCCTACCTTAAAGCAACCAAATCCCTTCATCATGCCATAGTTGTCAAATTCCTTATTCTCACTATTGCATGATCCTTTCCCATCACTCACCTAAGCTCATTCTTTCTGTTACACTTTGTGGGGGGCAAGAAGTTGTTAGCCTTATCCTTTTAATGCATTTTCCTTTGTCTCTTAATTATGTTATTCATTTCCTTCTTAACCATTTAAGATTGCGAAACCAATAACTTAGTTAATGGTTGACTTACATTTACATTACTTGCTCCTTTTCATTTTTCTTTTATGTTTGTATCATGTTCCCCTGTAACATGCATTTGATGTTCTCCCTCTTCGTACACTTCTATTTGTATCTCTATTCTTCTATATATCGTGCATTCGCTTTTTGTTTTGTGTTTTCCTTTTGGGTATGATGCAAAGCATTGAGACGCCCTATGTCTCTTCCATGTTGACCCAAATGGTCCTTTTCTTTTCTTTTTTTGTTTTTGTTTTGTGTTTTCCTTTTGGGGATGATGCAAGGCATTGACATCGAAATGTATCCTTCATGTTGACCCAAAAGCTTTTTCATTTTATTTTTCCTTTTTGTTTTCTTTCTTTTTGCTTGTGTTTTCCTTTTGGGGACAATGCAAAGCATCGAGACCACAATGTCTCTTACATGTTGACCCAAAACGGACTTTATTTTTCTTCTATTTTCACTCTCTTTGTGTCATTCTTCCAGTTCTATGTGTATTTTGGGGATGATGACAATTCCAATATCTTTCATAAAAACATTACAGCAACGAACATACTGACCCCAAATCCATAGATCCCTTATGTGTTTGGTGTGTTCTTTTATAGGGGGAAACTTCCTTTCTTTTATTTTCTTTTTCATGTGCATGAAGCAGCCTAACTTCAAAACATATGACTTGGCATAGGGCTTTCTGATTTGGCTCTCATGTCTTGTTCTCTTTTTGCATATTCTTTCCTTCACTACTTTAAAGAAATTGCTCATAGAATGATGTGTCACAATTCCTTTAAAGTGGGGGGCATACATTACCATAATTCATTTGCATTCTTGGTTCCTAGTGTATCCTTGTTGTTCATATGATGTGTTTATTACTTTATGGATGACATTGGGTTTGATTCCCTTCATAAGTATGATTTATCTTAGCATATTACATTTCTCTTGGTAGCCTGATGTGATGCACTGCATCCCCTAAGTTGTGAATATTTTATTCTTTGATTGGTCCTCTCTTGGAGATATTAGACACAATTTTCCCTAAGTGATAGACCTTGCATGAACTTAACAAGACTCCTTTGAACATCTTTTACTTTTTACATTTTACATCTTTTCCACCTTGCATAATGCAACTTGCATGCATTTCGTACTTTCCTTTTTTCTCATGAGTTCTAAGCATACGGAGATTTTCTTGTCTCATAAAGCATGAATCAACATTTTCCTTTGTGGTGCCTTGTTAAAGTTATCAGGAGGTATAACTTTAATATGGTTGAGCGGGAAGCCCATCTAGCGGCATGACTTTCGCCATAGCCACTTTGTGTTTGTGAGTGCATACCAACTAGTGTATGTACTTTACCTTTTGGGCCTTCTCACCCAGTGGACCACTATGAGTTATGTCACCCCAGAGTGAGTATACATTCTCTTTTTTCAAACAATTATCCTAGATCTAATCCACAACTGGTTGATTAGATGATTGAAGCTTCATCCAATTTTATTTTGTTTTCCTTTGTTCTTATGCTTAATTTTCCATGGAATCTTCATCCTAGGGGCTTGATCATCCCTCTTGATCATTGGTATTCCATCTTGCTAGCATAAGTTCATTTGAACCCTCTTCTCGATGTTCATGACTACTTTAGTGTGAGTTTGAAGCAAGTTCATCCTCTCACTAAAGTGGGGGATAAATGTGCCATAGAAAAATTCCCCCTTGTCATTTTCATGGCCTTTTAGGTCTTTTTTTATGATGTTTGGTCCATTTTGCTCTGATTTAATGATGTAACATTACTTGAACATACATATTTAGGTACTAAAATTCAAATAATGATGTCTTGTGAAGGTGTTGTGAAGTGTTGTAAAACATTTCTACACTCTTCTAGACTCTCTTCATTACAATCTACCTAAAAATCACCTTTTCATCACTAATCAAGTCCTATTCTAAAGTGTTGTAAAGTCTTGTAATAATCTTTCATGCTTTTCTAGGCATAACTTCACTATTTACACCTTTCTTATGCTTTATTTGACCCTTTTATGCCCTTATAAGCTCTAATTAAGTGCATTTTTTTAATGTAAACCTGACAAACATCATTAAACATGACTTAATTTATGACACCCATTCTCAAGTCCTAGGTGGGACCCATTCGCCACGGGTGGTGAATGAGTCCCCCATGGCTCCAAATTCAAAATATTCCAAATTTCCTTTCGGGTTTTTATTCAAAATCACTTGATGTCAGCCTATGATGAGGTATTAATGGGTTACTAAGGCACAAGATTGTATAAATAAGTTATTTTCACCTCATTTTACATCATCCAACATTCACACATCATATTCAAGCTATCTTTTCAAGAACCTTACAACATCAAATCAAGCATTTTGGAGCATCCATTGATACAACTTTATATTTTCATCAACAAGGGTTTGGTAAGTTGATAGCATTTGCATGTTATTTGTTTATCATTCTCTTTCATTCCATTATTTCATTAAGGGTTTGATTACCAAAGTGGGGTTTGACCAAGGAAAACCCCTATTTGCTAACCCTCAACCATTTTTCCCCTTTTGCATGTGTGTTTGTAGACCCTTCTATGCATATTTAACAAGCATTTAGGTGATTGAAGAGTGGTCAACAAGTCAACTAGGTGCTTCAAGTCAAATCAACCATATTTCAAGCTTGGAGAAGGTATTTTTTTTGTTTCCTACAAAATTGACTTCGGCAACCTGACAAGTAGATCTACAAATTTGGTGTTGCAAACTTGTCTCTTGATTTCTCAAAATTTTGGGAGAGGACTGATTTTCCACCAGTGGTGAATGAGTCCCACCGTAAGGCTGGAAATCTATTTTTTGTCAAATTTTGGATCCCAACAGTCAAAAACCTATTTCTGACAATTTTCACCAAAAGCAGGACTAATTTTCCACCCTGGGCAAATGAGTCCCATTGTTGATTTTTTGTGATTCTAGATAGCATTCCAAATATTCTAGATTCTTCATTAGACCTCTAGGTGCACTTTGATTCAACCTTTTTCTTTTTGTTCCACATTTATTCATCTTTTAGTTCATTACTTGCATATCATAGTGTGTTTTCCAACATAGCATAAATCTTAGTTTTTCATTCATAATCATTCATCTAGACAACTTAATTGCATTTATTTCATTTATTTATTTCATATAACATCACACATAACATAATTTGAGTGAACCGAGCTAGCATTTTTGGCCCTACTCTCTCCTTTTAGTTGAAAAACTCTAGAAGTTCTAGAAAGTCCTAGGGTGCCAAAAATCTACAGTTCAATTGCAAGAAGAAAGGTCATGATGAACTCTACTATTATATGAAGAAGATTGATGAGCTTTCACATCGTCTTCAGAAGAACAATATTCCACTACCCTCATCTATGAGTCCTTCTACAGCCTCTCCATTTGCATCACCTTCACCTTCATCCAAACCCACACAATCAGTGAATGAAAGATTTGCAAATGGAATGAAAGGTAAAGAAGATAAACTCTACATGGGTAAAGGACATGCATTGGTAACTTTTTCACTTCATTTTGTTCGTGATAGATAGTTTTTGGATTCAAGAGCATCTCATCACATGCGTTTTACTCCCTATCCTTTTTTGGGTCTTCATCCTACTGATACTTCTAAGATTTTGTTGGGAGATAGTAAGTTTTTGGATGTTATAGGGATAGGAAATGTTGAGATTGGTGATGGTTGTTTCAGATATGTGTTGTGTATTCCTGATTTGCACACAAATCTACTTTCCATCTTTCAGATTACTCATGGTGAGGTACCTAAGTCTGTAGAGTTCACTACATATTTTGTTTTCATTAGAGAGGTTGATACTATAAAATTCATTGTTGTCGGTGAAGCTAATCATGAGTCTCATCTCTATTCCTTTTCTCATTTTGTTGATGATGATGATTATGAGCCTCACACCCCTCTTGCTAGTGTTGATAGCAATTTCTCGAGAGAGATTGGTCATTTGAACTTTGGATTTCTTCAAACCTATGTTGATTTATCTCTTGTTGCTTCAGAGGTTGGTTCTTCATCACAACAGGATATTTTTGATCCTTCAAATCATTCTTTGTGGGATATTCACTTGACAAGTCTTGTGGAGTTGTTTTGTGAGTCTCACATTTCTGATTTGGATGATGCCTTTGAGGGTATATCAATTCTTTTTTATGATAGTATATGCACTGTTGTCACACCATTTGTGTCTTTAGAGATTGTTGCTTTAGAGTTTCCACATGGTATTTTTAATCCACCTTCTTCATTTGAGGTTGCACATGATCATGATGTGACATTTGGTTGTATGGAGGCACCAAGATACTTTTCAAAGGAATCTTCCATGTTGAATCTTACTCTCCCTTCTCTTGTTTCAAAGTTAGAGTTTCTCTTGCATGATTAGTGGTTGTTTCGGCCTAAAGGGAGGCATGCTCTTTGCAGACATGTGATATTATTCAGACTTCCAAGATTATCACAGGATTTTCTTCATCATGGGGGGGATTTTAGCATTTCTACTCTTTTCTATGGGGGGCTACATAGTCTCTCTCCTTTTGCATTTTTCTAATATCAGTGATAGGAGTTTTCCTTGTGGGGTCTTGTAAAGTCCTCCTCCTTTCACTTTTTCATCTTTTTCTCTCTTTTAGAGATGATTTTTCTCCCATAAGATTTTTCTCCTTTTCTCCGATTGTGAGAGATTGCATTGCATAGCAATTGTACATGGGTACCTAAAATGTCCTTGTAGTTGGGACCAAACTTGCATAATAATCTCCCTAAGTTTTCATTTAAGTGGGGGTGTTATTGTTAATTTTTAACTTTGGGATAATTATTTTGGGTAGTTTTACCGTATTGGGTAATTTTTCACCCATTTCATTTTTCATGCCTTTAAAAGGCCTATACATTATTTATCATCTCATCACATTTTCTGAATAGCATCTTGATATTTTGGTATAATAGTGTTTATACTTCTCTCATGTATTTGTGAGGGTGATTTGTTTTTGTAGGTTGAGGATCTTGGGAAGGAGCTTCCATCTCTACAATATCTCTTCCCATAAAATCCCAACATCTTTGGTAGAATAATGTAGTGAAACCATTCGGTTTGGGAGCTTTGTCAAGGGAAAGTGTAAAAGCTACACTTTTGACCTCTTCCAAGGTGAATAAAACTAGAAGAAACTTGTTATCATCTAGACTAAGAAATTTTGGAATGAAACTTAAAAATTCTTGTTCTTTTCCAACCACATTAGGGTCTTGATTCATTGGTTTGGAAAGGAGGTTGGAAAAGAATAGAATGAACTCATTTTGAATCTATTTCTCATATTTTAGGAGTTCATTAGATGTAGAATTTATAGAAAAATTTGTGTTAGCATTGTGTTTGACCTTGGCTAAGTTATGAAAAAGCTTGGTGTTCATGTCTCCCTCTATTAACCAAGTTTCCCTTGAGTTTTGTTTCCAATATATATTTTTGAGCTAGCAAGAACTTCTTCAAGTTATTTTTGAAGTTGGTTGTGATTGCAGAAGGATTCATTGTTCATACCATTTTGAATAACTTGATCATTGAGCTCTTGAATTTGTTGAATGAGAATATTTTTTTGTTTCCAAATATTTTTGAAATGAAGATGGTTCCATTGATTGATTTGACCTTTTATGTATTGGTTCTTTTTTTCTAATTGGTAAATTTTGGAGCCTACAACATACAGTGCATTCTTCCACCATTGTTTGAGGTGAAGAAAAAATTTGTCATCCTCTACACCTCTACAACTATATGTAATTCACATTAGTTTTCCCTGGCTTACATAACCATTTCCATCTCCACTAGTTGTATGGCCTCCTTAGTTCTTTCCACATACAATTTATTCATTTTTCATCCTCCTAATGTGCTTGGCCATTTAATTTTGCATACACTTTTCTTCCAAATATTTCTCTTCTTTATTTTATTTGGCTTCTCTCGTTTTTACCAATCTATCTTGTCTTCTTTTTAGCAGACTTTTTTATGTGATTATTTTCTACCTTATGTGACCCTTAGTCTCATCCCTTTATCATGCAAGCCTTCCTCCTCTTTATTGTGTTGACTCCTCCTCATATGTCCATTCTCATTCGTTTTTCTTATTTCACCTCTTATGATTCCACAGGCACAACCCATCCATCTCTATATGCTAGAAATAAAATGTATTTGTTTTTTTATCAGTGAATACAAACCATCAATTACTTATCTTCCTTGAAGTTGGTTTTCTTATCAAACTATAGGAAGACATTATACCTGAAAAAACAAAGACTAATTTTTCATTTCATTATAATTGTAATGACAGAAAAGAGTTCCTATTTTACTTGCTTGATTTGGGAATAATTAATGACAAATTTGACTTGATATCACCTCAATCTAGTGTTGTGATGAGTTTCACAAATCCACATTAGGTCTTGGGGCCCTTCTAAGCTAAATAAACTTAACTTTTCCCTAATTTAATGTTGTAAAATGTATTTATTTACATCTTCACATTGAATTTAGGAGGTTTGTAAATCAAGTGGACCTAATCTAGTGTTGTAATGTGTTCTACACATTCACGTTGGATTTAGGGCCCTTTTTAGCTAAATAGACCCAATTTTACCTTAATTTAGTGTTGTAAAGTGTATTTATTTACACTTTCACATTGGATTTTGGGCCCTATTAAACATTTATGACCTTTACATCATCATTAATAGGCCCCTATGACCCTATATTGTGCATCTTGAGGAACATTTTAATCAAAAACCTGACAAGATCAACATATAAAATTAATTTCTTCATTCCCCGACACTTTAGCTGGAAAAATAGCCCCTGTGAGACCCATTCACCCAATATGGCAAATGAGTCATGTGGACACAGAAAAAGTATCCCTTTTTGCTTGCTTAATATGGGAATAATTAAAAAAAAATTGGACTTAATGAGGCCCTAATTTAGTGTTGTGA
This sequence comes from Sequoia sempervirens, assembly GCA_007258455.2. Lineage (NCBI taxonomy): Eukaryota > Viridiplantae > Streptophyta > Pinopsida > Cupressales > Cupressaceae > Sequoia > Sequoia sempervirens. The sequence continues at coordinate 135,507 of VDFB02037912.1, read as the reverse complement.
GGTGTTTTACACATCCACACTAGGTCTTGGACCCTTGAAAATAGAATAAAATGCATCTATTGATGTCTTGTAAAGGTCTTGTAAAGTGTTGTGAATCACTTTTACACTTTTCTAGACTCTTATTAAGCATCTAAGTCTAATGAACCTATTTTTCCCCTTATAAAATGTATTTAATGGAATTATCACATCAATCTAGAAGGCTTGTGAATTAAACCCAACTTTAATCTAGTGTTGTAATGTGTCTTACACATTCACATTAGATGTTGTTCCTTTCTAGGCTATGTGGACCTCATCTTAATGATGTAAAGTGTATTTAATCACACTTTTACATTGAAATTTGTGTCCATATCCCTAATTGACCTTCACATCATCATTAATAGGCCCCTATGGCCCCATATTGTGCATCTTGAGGCTTAAATTGATCAAACAACCAACTAAGTAATATAAACCTGATTTCCTTACTTTATAACATTTTAGCTGGAAGAATGGCACCTGTGGTACCCATTCGCCATTAGGAGTGAATCAATCCCATCAAGGTGGGACCCATTTTCCCTTGATGGTGAATGAGTCCCATTTGAGCCATTTTTGGGGTTTAAGCAGGAAAAATTAAGTTTTAAGTTTATTTTTTCTCCATGTCGACCTTAGGGATCCAATTAATGGGAAAATAAGGTGGATTTCCTATAAATATAAGCCTCTAAACCCTAAATCAACTAAACTCATTCACAACTCATTCATCATTCTTCTTCCACCTCAATTCAAGAAAGCTACTTGGCTTTATCATTCCAATTCATCAAGATAACATTTTTTAGACATTCAAGGGCATATTCTTTATCTTTTGCTACAAAAATTTGAGATCAATCATCATGGAAGTATTTATATATCTTGAGGACTTAAAAATCATTGAATAATAGGTTAAAGAATTATTGGAGTCATCTTCTTCCTTGCAAGGTCAAAATATCAACAAAAAGTCACCTACAGTGCTAGAAATCAGACTTTCAGAGGCGGATACCTATCAGGAACCAAAGTACGGATCGAGGACTTCAATTTCTACTTTTGAATTCTCATAAATTAATAAGTGGATTGATTCACCATTAGTGTTGAATGAGTCCCACTGCCAGGCCTGAAAAGTGTTCTCTATAGTTTTGGATACATATTTGTTTGAAATGGGCTCTGGAACAATTTCCCAGATCTAGGACTAATTCACCCAGAATGGTGAATGAGTCCCACTGCCAGGCCTGAAAAGTGTTCTCTACAGTTTTGGACACATATTTTTTTGAAACAGGCTCTGGAACAGTTTCCTAGATCTAGGACTAATTCACCCAGAATGGTGAATGAGTCCCTATAGACCAAATTTTCAAGAACAACAACATTTCAGAAGTCATTTCCAATCTCCAACAAGTTCTCAAGTGCACACATTTAGTTTCATTCACTTATATTATAGTTTACTTTCATTTCTAGGTCTTTTTGCATATCAACATTGTGCTTTCAAACAAGTTGCATTTCTTAGTTTAGCATTGATAATCACCTTTCTTTTTCATTCCTTTACATTTAGATCGTCTCACCTAGGAATACTGCATCCATATCATATTAATATTGAATGTATACATTGAATTTTGGCCCATCTTTCCCCTTTTGGGTGAAAAACCCTATAAGGGCTAGAAAGACCCTTGAAAGCCAAAATCTTTGTTTACAAGTCCCATTTGAGCTATTTTCATAGTTTGAGCAGGAAAAACTGGGTTTTAAGTTCAAATTTATCTTATGTTGACCTAAGGGATAAAATTAATGGTCATGTGAGTGCATTGCCTATATAAACAACCTTCCAAATCCCTATTTCATCAAGCATTCATGTCATCAAGTCAAGCACTCAAGAGTTAAGCATTCCAAGACTTCAGAATATTTTTAGGAGAGAATTCAAAATCATTTCTAAGGAATTCAAGGGAATATTCTTCATCAATTGTTGCAGCAATTCAAGATATATCATCGTGTCAAAGGATATCAAGCATCAAACATGTTATTGAGCTAGTGTTGTGATGTAGCATTAAATATCCAAGATCAGGCATTGTTCTACACCTATTGTCAAGATCAAGATCTACATCCTTCATGGCCATTGCATGTTGAGTTGAAAATTTACAAGACATCATTCAAGGTATCATTTCTCATGTTTCATGTCTTATTTCATGTTCATCTTCCATTATTTCATCATTTGGTTTAATTACCTAAAAGGTGTTTGACCAAGGAAAACCCCTATTCACTAAAAATCAACAAGATTTCTCCTCTTTGCATGTGTGATTGCAGATCTAGGTGTCTTGGAGCTTGAATGATCATTTAATATTAGGTTGCAAGCTTGGAGAAGGTTGTTGGAGTTGTCTCCCCATTTTCAAGGTCATAATCTTCACAAAAATTCATTCAAAGCCACGAAAATCATGTTTTTAGATCCAAGAACACAGAGGAATAGAAAGAGAACACTAAGAGGTGCAGATCAGAACTATGAAGTTCTATAAAATTCAAACTGGACTCATTCACCAAGAGTGGGAAAAGGATTCCCACTACAGGTGTTTTTCAGATCTGTTTGTAGATTTAGATACCCTTTTTCCTTAAATAGATTTCTAGGCAAAAATCTAGAACTGGGACTGATTCACCCAGAATGGTGAATGAGTCCCACTACGTCAAAAAGTTAGATTTTCTAGCATGTCAGATCTCCATTCAATCATCTCCAAGTTTCTAGGTGCACACTTTTTATTTTACCACTTTTTGTTCTAATTTATTTACATTTAAAAGTCATTTATTCATCATTGGGTCTTATCATTAGATCTTGCATCTCATACATTTTTCAAGCCCTAACTTGGTGGTAAACCCCTCATTAGATCCTAATCATCCCCTAGGACAATCCCTTAGTAGATCTCTTTCTCCCATTATCATCATTTGATTTAGATCTCAAGGGCATCCTTGAATATGGAGCATTAGAAGTTCATTACCCTAGGTCCTAAACTCTAGTGGCGACAATTTTCTATCTTATAGCAATTATCGACCATTTCAAACCAATTGAAATTTATTGCAACAAGCAATAGAAATTGAAGATATAAATCAAAATGTGACATTTTTAAATGGAATGACAACAATTTCATATTGATCTTCCTCAATCATCCACCAAACCAAGATTAAACTGAACTTCGAAAATGAAAACTAAAACCAAACTAAAAAAAAAATTGGGTGATATGAATTTCCCATTTTCCTGGATGCTCCTACATCAAACACACTAAGTATGAATTTTTTTCATGAGTTTGAAACTCATGAATATTTTGGTGATATCAAAATTGGAATTCCAAACTTCACCAAATCTGAAGCGAAAACCCACAAAGCTTGATCAATTGCATGACTCTTCCAATAAACCAAATGCTCCCAATATTCATTTCCTCTTGTCTTTTTTAGCTATTCAAGAATCAATTACATGGTCAATTTATTCGAAGTTTTCTCTAGAAATTGGTGCACCCACTCATGTGCATCTGATATGTTTGATTGCATATCCCACTATCCACTAGTTTCTCCTTCATAATACTTACACAAAATCAGCAACATTAAATATCAGTGAGATGTATATACTATTGGAAGTTCAATCACATTTGCATTTAATAAGAACTTTTGTAAAAAAATTCATGGGCCTATCTTTATCCACTTTAGCTTATTATAAGTTCCCTGTGGGAACCTCTCCTTCCATAAATGTATCATCACCAAGTCACCAATCTGAAATTATTGCACTCCCCTATGTATATTACATGTTTCACGCATTTAATGACACTCTTTTCCAAAATCTCTTTCACTTATTTTTGCAAGTCACAGATATACTTTGCAAAATCTTCCACAACTACACTCTTTCTTCCCAAATCTACACTATCCCTCAACTCATCAACTCCTCAGGGACTATATACATACATAATTTGAAATTGAATTCTCCCTACACTTTAATTGACTAAATTTTTATATGTAAACTCAGCTTGTTCCAATGCTAATTCCCATTGATTTGGTTTGTAACCAACCTAAACCATAGATTTTTGGCACCACAAGGCTCTCTATCTCTACTAGGATTTTTCACCTAAAAGGAGAGAGGTAGGCCAAAAATGCTAGATAGGTTCATTCAAATTATGTAATGTAAGATGTTATTTAGGTGAAATGAGATGAACTAAATGCAATTAAGTGATCTATATGATTGATTAAGTATGAAAAACCTAAGAATTATGTTATGTTGGAGAACACAAAGTGATATGCAAACAAAGAGCTAGGAATGAATAAATGCAAATCGGAAAGGAAATGAACTGAATCAGAGTGCACCTGGGTAGGAATTGAGGAATTTGGAATCTGTTGAATGTTGTCTGGAATCATAGAAATTCACCAATGGGACTCATTCACCCAAGATGGAAAATTAGTCCTACTTCTGATGAAAACTATTGAGAACAAGTTTCTAAGTATCGGGATCTAGAATCTGAAAAAACTTAGATTTTTAGCCTTAAGGTGGGACTCATTCACCACTGGTGGTGAATCAATCCTCTCCCAAAATTCTGAGAAATCAAGAGACAACTCTGCAATACTAGATTTGAGGATGTCTGCTTGTTGGGTTGTCGAAGTCAATTATGCAGGAAACGGACATAATACCTTCACCAAGCTTGAAATATGGTTGATTTGACTTGAAGTGCCTCGTTGACTTGCTGACCACTCTTCAACACCTAAATGCTTGTTAAATCTACAAACAAAGATCTACAAACACACATACAAGAGGGGGGAAATGGTTGAGGGTTAGCAAATAGGGGTTTTCCCCCACTTTGGTAATCAAACCCTTAATGAAATAATTGAATGAAAGAGAATGATAAATAAATAACATGCAAATGTTATCAACTTACCAAACCCTTGTTGAAGCAAATATGAAGTTGTGTCAATGGATGCTCCAAAATGCTTGAGTGAATGAGTGAATAATTGAATTTGATGAATTAATGTTGATGGGGGTTAGAATGGATGTAAAAACACTTATTTATACTAAACCATAGATTTTTGGCACCTTGCACCTTTCTAGCTCTTCTAGGGTTTTTCACCTAAAAGGAGAGATGTAGGGCCAAAAATGTTAAAGGTTTCATTCAAATTATGTTATGTGTGATGTTATATGAACTAAATGTAATTGAGTGATCTATGTGACTAAATTTGAATGCAAAATTAAAGATTTAAACAATAATGGAAAACATAATGTGATATGAAAATAATAAACTATGAATGAATAAATGCAAAACAAAAAGAAATGGGTTGAGATAGTGTGCACCTGTGCAAGATTTGAGGAATCTGGAATGGTCTGAATGTTGTCTAATATTATAGAAAATAAACAATGGGACTCATTTGCCCAAGGTGGTGAATTAGTCGTGCTTCTAGTGAAAACTATCAGATCCAGTTTTTGACTATTAGGATCTAGAATCTGACAAAACCTAGATTTTCATTCTTAAGGTGGGACTCATTCACCACTAGTGGTGAATCAGTCCTCTCCCAAAATTTTGAGAAATCAAGAGACAACTCTACAACACCAGATTTGAGGATGTTTGTTTTTTAGGTTGTCGAAGTCAATTCTACAGGAAACGGATAGAATACCTTCTCCAAGCTTGAAATATGATTGATTAGACTTGAAACACCTAGTTGAATTTTTGACCACTCTTCAACACCTAATTGCTTGTTAAATCTACATACAAAGATCTACAAACACACATGTAAGAGGGGGGAAATGGTTTAGGGTTAGCAAATAGGGGTTTGCCTTGGTCAAACCCCACTTTGGTAATCAAACCCTTAATAAAGTAATGAAATGTAGGAGAATGATAAACAAATAACATGAAAATCCTATAAACTTACCAAACCCTTGTTGATGAAAATTTGAAGTTGTATCAATGGATGCTCCAAAATGCTTGAATAGTGCTTGATTTGATGTTGTAAGAAGCTTGAATGCTTGAATGTGATGTGAGATTGAATGCTTGAATAAATGTGGGGGTTGAAATGGATGTAAAAACACTTATTTATATAATTTTGTGCCTTAGTAACTTGTTAATACCTCATCACAGGCCGACATCAAGTGATTTTGAATAAAAACCCGAAAGGAAATTTTAAAAAATTTGAATTTGCAGCCAAGGGGGACTCATTCGCCACCCATGGTGAATGGTTCACCTAGGACCTGAAAATGAGTGTCAGGAATTAAGTCATGTTTAATGTTGTTTGTTGGGTTTACATTCAAAAATGCACTTAATTAAAGCTTATAAGGGCATAAAGGGCTCAAATAAAGCATAAGAAAGGTGTAAATAAGGAGATTATGCCTAGAAAAGCATGAAATCTTGTTACAAGACTTTACAACACTTCAAAATAGGACTTGATTAGTGATGAAAAGGTGATTTTTAGGTGAATTGTAATGAATAGAGTCTAGAAGAGTGTAGAAATGTTTTACAACACTTCACAACACCTTCACAAGACATCATTATTTGAATTTTAGTACCTAAATATACATGTTCAAGCCATATTACAACATAAAATCATAGCAAAATAGACCAAACATCATGAAACAAGGCCTAAGACCATGAAAATGACAAGGTCCATTTTCTACGATTGCATATACATTCTTGTGCCTTAGTACCATTGATACCTCATCACATTGGCATCAAGTGATTTTGAATAAAAACCGAAAGGAATTTTGAAATTTTTGAATTTGGGGCCAAGGGGACTCATTCACCACCTATGGTGAATGGGTCCCACCTAGGACCTAAAAATGGGTGTTGGAATTAAGTCATGTTTAATGTTATTTTTCATGTTTACATTCAAAAATACACTTAATTAAGCTTTATAAGGGCATAAAGGGGTCAAATAAAGCATAAGAAAGGTGTAAATGGTGAAATTAAGCCTAGAAAAGCATGAAATCTTGTTACAACACTTTACAACACTTCAAAATAGGACTTTCTTAGTGATGAAAAGGTGATTTTTAGGTGAACTGTAATGAATAGAGTCTAGAAGAGTGTAGAAATATTTTACAACACTTCACAACACCTTCACAAGATGTCATTATTTGAATTTTAGTACCTAAATATGCATGTTCAAGCCATATTACAACATAAAATCAGAGAAAAATAGACCAAACATCATGAAAAAAGACCTAAAATGCCATGAAAATGACAAGGGGGCATTTTTCTACAGCACACAACCAAACACCTCAACAAATTACCCAAAATTTGATTCATAGCTTAGGTTTGACCATCAATTTGAGGATGGTAAGTTTAACTAAATCCCAATTGTGTTTCCATCTTCCATAAAGTACACCAAAAATGACCAACAAGTTTTATATCCCAATCTAAAATGATACTCCTTGGAAAGCCATGTAACTAAACTATCGCCTTGAAAAACAAAGTAGTTGTGTGGGAAGCATCACTACAATTTTGACATGGTATAAAATGATCCATCTTAGAAAATCAATGCACCACAAAAAAAATTGAATCATTAACTCTTTGTGTTCATGACATCCCCCCAAAAAATCCATACTAATGTATTCCAATTGTCTCTTTGGTATTACTAATGGTTGATACAATTTGGTATTTTATCTCACTTCTTTGGAATGTTGGAATATTCGATAACCTTACACCATTATTTTACATCTACACTCATCCTTGGCCAATAATAACTCTCATTCAATTATTCCAATATCGTTTTCATCCCAAAATTTCCACTCAAACCCCCACTATATTTATCTATTATTAAATTAACTCCCTCATTTATCCTTGAGGTATAAGCAAACTCTTCACTTTAAACAAAAAAAATCTCTTGATGAAATACTCCAACCATGCAGTTCTATCCATCCCTATAGGACTCTTACATGTTTCCCAAGCTTCTTTAAAATTTGTATATGTTGGAAGAATGAAGAAGAATGGCTATCTCTATAGTTTTGTGTTATCATTGATGTCACCATGTTATACGAGTTGTGATTGCAAGTCTAAGTTAGTGCTTGATCTGGTATTTTGGTCTGATATCTAAACTGGTATACAAGCTTCACCCTCCAGTATTTGAGTCTACAATCCTCTGTGGTTGATAGTTGTTGCTTGTGGTTTTGGGAAATAGTTTATGGATGTTGAAAGCATGTATGTTCAAAATATCTCATGCTTTGGTGCTCATACGGTGTATTGGTATTATTTTGTTGATTACTTTTTGCAATTAAGTATGTTTCTAGCCGACTTCACGAATTAGTTGTGATATGGTGAATCAATTTTTGTTATGCGGATATATGTGTGACATATCTTAGGTATATGCTGACATGATAAAGTATGCTACATGTTTTAATTTATTGGTTGGAAATATTTTTCAAATGCTTGAAGCCGACAGTTGGTATTTTTGGTAAACAAGGAATTGCATATAATTAGGCTGACCTAATTGATGCTTGCAGATAGATCAAGTATATATATTGGATAGTTTTCAAGATTAAAAAAAGATGTTGAAGGAGTTGTGAATGTGAATGTGAAGAAGTGTGAATATGATGAAGTGTGTTAAGTTAGTCTATTGAGCATCACTGGAACTGTATCAGCACTTGTTAGGTGCACTCTCTCCAGTTCATTTTGGCTGTGAAGCCAATTTTTGTTTTGTAATATTTTTTGGGGAATAAGCCTCCTTGTGTAAGCAGTGAGATTTTGTATCCAGAAAGTTTGTCATATTTAGGGCAGTGAGCCCTTGGCGGAGAGCCTTATATATTCAATTTTTCTATCACTTTATATTGTGAGTTCATCCTCAATGTGGTTTTTCCCTCGTTGGTTTTTTCATGTAAAATCTAGTTTTCATTGTGTTGATCTTTCTTTTTGTTATCTGCATTTCATGTTCATACTTAATAACAGAATAGTGTGGTTGTGAAGTTAATAAATGTTGAAGCTTTAAGTTTAAATTTTGGGACAATTGATTTAGCCCCCCTCTCAATTGTCCTGTGCCTTTTAACAATTGGTATTAGAGATTTGGTTCCTTGGTGTAGAGCTTGACCGCTTGAGGAAGATCTTGAAGGCTGATCAAATGGATGATAAAGAAGAACTCCATACTGCAATTGAAGATCTTGATAAGGAAGAAAATGAAAATAGGGACTTGAAAGAAAATATAGATGAGGCTAATGAATGTGTCCAAGAACTGAAAGAACAATTAAATAAATTCAAAGAAATACATAGAGAAGTAAGTGAGCAATAGAAAAAAGAGATAATTGGACTGAAAATTGTGCTTATAGAAGAAAATAAGAGAATTAAATAATTTATGAATACAATGGTACAGAACAAATCTGATGAATGCTCTAAACTTGAACACGAGGTAGTAAACTTGAGAGTGGAACAAGAGAAGGAAAAACTCTATGAGAACAATTTCAAATCTAGCTCTGACAAGCTTGAAGAACTGCTTGCTGGACAGAAACCAAGTAAATAAAAAGGTGGCTTGGGAAATGAAATAGGTGAAATTTCAAAGGACAACCAAAAGACTCAAGACAAAGGAAAGTAAAAAAGAAATTCAAGAAATTTTGCAAAGAGACAGCCTATGAGACAGCCTAATGTAAAAAGGTATTCATCTTTCAATGGTATTTTCTTTTTTTTTAATAAATATGGTCACAAGGAAATAGAATGCAAGAGAAGGATGAATTAGTTTCCTGGTTCTTTCTCTCTAGAATATATTTTTTGTGCAATAAAGTTGGACATAAAGCTACTGAATACATATCTTAGGTGAGAATAATTAGCCAAGTGATGATGAATAGGTTTAATGGAGGTAGAATGAATCAATATTTTAATGGCTACTGCTATACCTATAAAAAATTTGGACACAAAAAATCAATGTAGATCGAGAAGTAATGGAGGTTAGACTAATCATAAAAGTGTTGTCTGCTATAATTGTAGAAAACCTGGACATATTTCAAAGGTTTGAAGAAGGGAAAGCAGTCTACTCTAGTAGAAAAGAATGAACCGGTAAAGAAAATCGACAAAGAAGAGATGAAGCAAGAAATGAATAAGATATGGAGGAAGAAATAAGAGCCTAAAAATGCTAATTTTTTTGTGCCCTCATCTGGTACTGGCAATTCCTCTAAGAACTAGATTGAGCATGGTCTTAGGGGAGCATTATCAGAAAATTGTAAAAACCCCCTAGATGAATGGCGTGTCAGAGGTTGGCATGAGGATGTAATGTGAAGAATGAATAAATAGAGGTTTTGGAAAAGAAACCGAAAGAAAACATGTTGGCATGCTAATTTGCAGATTGAATTAGGATTTTTTGTGTTGAGAAGAATGGTTTTATCATCTTTTTAATGTTTGTCACATTTAATGTGAATTAGGGAAAATTGATAGTGTATAAGGTAAAATTCATAAGTATTTTTTATCACTTGAGCACTTGAAGAGTTGGAAATGCATCTTGGTGCGATCTCAAAGCAATCTGAAGCAATTTTGAAGAAATTATTACAGATACTCAGGAATTATTTCTCAATTTACAAAAGGGAAGAAGGGAAAAGGAAGAAGCTTCGACTGAACAATAACGAACTCAAGAAAGATAAGTATGACAATGGATAGAGGATCAAGTGGTGTCATTCCACTGAAGTTGAAAGGAGTTGAATTGGAAGAATTTGATCATAGAAAGATAAAGGAAATGGAACTAGGACTGAAGGAAAATGAGTTATAGAGCATAAAAACCCTAGTTATGGATTTATGGGGAGAATTTCCTTGGTTTGCAAATAAAAGAATTCATCTTTTTCTTGTTGATTCAATTCAAGAACAATAATATTATGTTGGAAAAACCCTACCTAATCACGAAGGATGTGATCGAAGTGATTACCGACTTATGCAGTGTTGGGGACCTCCCTGGGAAGAAAAATATGAAAGACAATGATGTGGAGGAACTTACTGGCATTGATAAAGACCCTCGAGATCTGTTGATAAATACTCTTATGAACTTTGTTGTAAGGTATGTTGCATACGACATTTCTTATAAAATCTATTTCAGAAATCGTGAAGGTTCGACTTCAACTATTGTTGTATATATTGCACATATGATGGTTAAGGAAAATAAGCAGTTTGATCTATGTAGCCTATTACTTGAAAACCTAACTGAGAATGCTCGAATTTCATTGGTTGAGGTTTATCCTTTTCAATTTGGATCTTTGTTCGTGTTCTTGACTTTTTACTTTTTGAACTCACTGCCAGGAAGAGATAATGTTGTGGGAATCTAGTATTCCTATTGGAAAACAAGTTTACAAATACTTGGAATCATTGGTGGACAATGTAAGCATGTGCATAACATATTTCATATCCCTAAAGACAAATTTGTGCTCCAGTATTTCAATACCTAGTCAATTTGAAGTGGGTTCATCCTCCGGTAAGAAAGAGTTGGAAGTTATCATTGGTGAGTCCCCTTTGGAACCTAAAAAGAGGAAAACTATTGTAATGGATGTCTTGGAAGAAAAGAAGAATGAAGAATAATTTTTGTCTAGATTTGACTCCTTTGATCCAGAGGATATAAGGATGTTGTTGGACAAGAGTGAAATGAAGAATATTGGTGAAATATGGAATGCATGCTCTTTGATTGAGAAACTTAAAATTGATGATGTGTTGGTTAGTTATTTGCTCAATAAGGGTATTTCAGTTTCAAATGTGTCAGACCCTTTGTTAGATGATCTAGTAGAGATTATTGAAGAGAGAAAATTGTTGGAAGGGTCTGAAGGTCATAAGTCCAAAGTTATGCTTGAAAGAAGATGTAACAAAGCAAAACAAATTCCATCTTAACACATGAATAAGACAAAATAATGCATCAAAGAAATATTTGACATCTACAGGTATTGTCTCTAGTGGCTGACAATTGTTGACAATTTCAAAAGCAAAATTGAAGCCACTGAATCTGAGATGAATAGTATTGGAAAGAACTTTGATTTCTTCAAAGACAGGGATGGAAAATAGAGGACAAGAGTTGGTGAACTACAATTGGAATTTTTGACTACTCAAGGCAAAGAGAAGATATGGTTAAAACATTCTAGTTGGTTAAGGAAGTTGTTGAGGTATGATTGGATCATCTCTCTGGAATTCTCTCAGATGCAAAAAATTGTGAACAATTGTGTTTGTCTTCTAATCAGACATCCTCCTTTACTCAGTTATCTTTATTGGAAGGTATGAGTGCAAGAATGAATTCAGTTGTGCTTGCTTGGAAAAGGATTCTTTCAATCATAAGAGAGAGGTATAAGAAAATATTTCATGTAAAAAGTGGCATTCTCATTTGAATGTTTGAAATGGGAAGCTAGAAGTTATGTGTATATACAAGTTCATCATATACATACATTTACATCTTACCTTTTGGTTTCCCTTTTCCATTGATGTTAGAGGGGAGAGAATCGTGTGAGCAAAGAGAGTTATGTGGAGAACGCTAAGGTGCTAAGAGGAGAGAATGTTGTGTTTTGTAAATTTTGGCACATATTGCCATCAATGACAAAGGGGGGTATTGTTGGAAGAATGAAGAAGAATGGATATCTTTAGAATTTTGTGTTGTCATTGATGTCACCATGTTATATGGGTTGTGATTGCAAGTCTAATTCAATGCTTGATCTAGTATTTTTGTCCAGTATTTGAACCGATATACAAGCTACACCCTCTGGTATTTGAGTTTGCAATCCTCCATGGTTGATAGTTGTTGCTTGTGGTTTTGAGAAATATTTTATGGATGTTGAAAGCATATATGTTCAGAATCCCTCGTGCTCCAATTCTCGTACGGTGTATCGACATTATTTTGTTGATTACTTTTTGCAATTAAGTCTATTTCTAGCCAACTTCTTGAATAAGTTGTGATATGGTGAATCATTTTTTGTTATGTTGATATATGTGCTACCTATCTTAGGTATATGCCAACATGATAAATTATGATACATTTTTTGATTTATTGGTTGGAAATATTTTGCAAATACTTGAAGCCAACAATTGGTATTTTTGGTAAACAAGAAATTGTGTCTAATTAGGCCAACCTAATTGATTCTTGTGGATAGATCGAGTATATATATTGGATAGTTTTGAAGATTGAAAAAAGACGTGGAAGCAGTTGTGAATGTGAATGTGAAGAAGTGCAAATATGATGAAGTGTGTTAAGTTAGTCTATTGAGAATCACTAGAACTATAACAACATTTGTTAGGTGCATTCTCTCCAATTCATTTTGGCTATGAAGCCAATTTTTGTTTTGTAATCTTTTGTAGGAAGTGAGCCTCCTTGTATAAGTGGTGAGCTTTTGTATCTAGACAGTGAGCCCTTGGTAGTGAGCCTTATATATTCAGTTTTTCTATCACTTTATATTGTGAGTTAATCCTCATCGTGGTTTTTCCCTCATTGGGTTTTCCATGTAAAATCTAGTTTTCATTGTGTTGATTTTTCTTCTTGTTATTTGAATTTCATGTTCATACTTAATAATAGAATAGTGTGGTTGTGTAGTTAATAAGTGTCAAAGATTTAAGTTTAAATTTGGGGACAACTGATTCACCCCCTCTCAGTTGTCCTACACCTTTTAACAATATCTTCCTCATACAACTCTCCCATTGAATCAAAATTGATATTACTTACTCTCAGCTCATTTAACAACAAAAATCTCCTACTTAATGCATCAGCAACTCAATTTTATTTCCTACTATATTTCAAAAAATGAATAACTTTGAAGAAATTCAATCCACTTCACATTCTTTTGATTTAATTTACATTGATTGTTTATGAATTGCAATGTGTGATGATCAATGTACAACACAAACTCCTTTGGTAGCATGTAATGTCCCCACTTCTTGAGTGCTTATGTGATTGCATAGAACTCTTGACCATACACAAAGTATTTTCTTTTTTCCTTATTTAGCTTCTCATTGAAGTAAGTTATTGGTTTTCCCTCTTGACTTAGAAATCCTCCAATCATTTTCCCACTTTAATCACAATCAACTTGGAATCCTTTTCTAAAATCAATAAGTGCTAACATAGGTTACTCCATCACTTTTACCTTCAATATATTAAAACTTTGCTATAATGCATTTGTCCAAGAAAATTATTTCCTATTACCCTTTATATTTTTTGTAATAGGAGCATAAATCCCAATGAAATTTTTTCCATGAAGTTCCTATAGAAGCTTGCTAATACATTGAAGCTCCTTGCTTCAAACATACTCCCTGGTGAAGCCCAATCCATAATTGTTTTACCTTTATTGGATCCAATTTTAACCCACTTCTAGAAATAAAAAACCCCAAATAAACTAACTCTTTCCTTCATGAAGCTACCCCTTTTTCAAATTTACTAATAACTTTTCTTCTTTTATACTTTGCAAAACTTATCTAACATGCTCCAAATATCCATCATTTTTTCTTGCTAGAAATGTGAGAATATCATCTAAATATACAATTATAAACTTATCAAGATATGGCTTCAAGACTTCATTCATCAGTCCCATGAAAGTGCTTGAATATTTTTTCAATCCAAATGGTATCACCAATTATTCACACAACCCATTATTGGTTTTGAATGTGGTTTTCCATTCATCTCCCTCTCTAATTCATATTTTATGATACCCACTCTTCAAATCATTTTTTTTGAAATATTTAGCCCCACTCAAATAATCCATCATATCATCCATTCATGGCAATAGAAACCAGTATTTGATAGTTATCTTATTTATGGCTCTAGAATCCATACACATCTACCATTCCCCATCCTTTTTAGGTGTCACCACTACTAGAATAGCATATGGACTCAAGCTTTCTCTAATCAACCCCTTATCAAGAAACTCTTGAACTTTCCTATTTATCTCTTCATTCTCCATAGGTTTCATTCTATATCATGCCTTGTTTGGAAAAATTAAACCAGGAATCAAATCCATGCAATGTATTATGCTTCTCATGGGTGGAAATGCATCATTCAACTCCTTCATCAATATATCAGCATATTGTTTCAAAAATTTATAAATTTCTAATGTTATCTCTTTCTCTTCCTTTTATGTCCCAACTATTGTAAGCTTTAGAATGATTAAAAAAAATGTTCCCTCTCTTTTAAAATCCTTTAAAAATTTCTTTCCAAAAACAAAAAAAAATTGGAGCTGCTCTCCACTTACTCTTCTCTATCCTTCAATGGATTTAAAGTGTACTCTTTGTCATCCTTCTTTATTGTATATGTATTCAATTTACCATCATTAATATCTTGTGTCACAAATTACCACAATCTTCTCAAAATTATATAGCATGCATCGATTAGCATCACATGCCACATAATTTCATATTGGTGGTTTCCAATCTTAGAATTCACCAAACATTGGTCATTTACCAATAAATTTTGCTCCTTTTGCAATCATTAAACTTTGTATGGGTTGGATGTTTGATTTTCTTCAATTTTGGTTCCTCTACAATTTCTTCAAATACTATTTTATCATTTCTACTATTGTCCATAATGAATTTACAACATTTTCCACTCACCTTACACCATGTTTGCAATAAATTCCTTCTTTGAATTGGTTCCAATTTCTCATTGTTTGGATTTAACAAGATTCTTCACAACATCAATGATTCTCCATATTTGGGATCTTGATGCAGAGAATAAACAATTTGAAAATCCTAAATTTGTTTCAGATTCTATAACCCTACCTTTGCAAGATTTCTACAAGCTTTTCCCACTAGGGTCAAACCCTTAAAAAAGGCCTAATTGGGTGATTATTTTTTCAACACTCTTTTATTGCCTTCTTAGGCTTCTCAAACCTAAAACACACTCCACGAGGTCTCAACAAACTCAACTTTGTTATAGTGATGAATTTTTTGACAATTTTGTTAACAATGAACACACTTAGATTTGTATAACTCACTATAAAATTTATTTGTAAATTTTACTTTTGTGGACACTTGATCAATAGCATGAAGAAGGCTTCCACCAAATTTCATGTGCATTTTCAACAGTTCAAACTAAAGTTATGAATTTTTAAAGCTTGTTGGAAAACCTAGCTCTGTGACAGGGTAGTTTGCAGTATTTTATTATTTCTCAAACAAAACACAATGAAATCACTCCAAAAAAAATGCATTGGATTCTATAGACAAAACACCAACTTTCTAACCATTTTTAGGCCTGTCATTGTTCCATACAAGGTCGTACAAAGCTGATTTCAGACTGTTTTAGCAATAAATTGTCATAAATTGTCAAGAAAACAAGGTATTTTCATCAAAAAACACCTCCAAAGCTTCTTGGAGTGTTCCTTGTCATTCATTCCATGTTAATTAACATTAAAAAATAGTTACCATTGAAATTCATGTCTTTTCCATCAAAACCTAAAGTGACCTAATGTCCTTTTTCCTTAAACTTGGAAAATATGCACTTTTACACAACCTAAACTAAAAGAAACATGAAAAGAGACCTTACAAGGATAGTCTGTTGGACTCAGGGAACATTGAGAGGAGGTGTGAATCAGTGTTCAGAAATTTTGACTTTCAATTCAAATCTTAAATCATTTTCAGCACATAAATAGAAATAAAGATGCAAGCACATAAACAAGATGATCAAAACACCATAACACCAATATTTTTACATGGAAACCCTGTTAGGGGAAAAATCACGGTGGAGATTAATCCACAATTTATACTCTGTTAAAAGTATGAACAAAAGGGAATGCACTTGCATTCAAGCACACTGCCTAGAGCTCACTGCTCAAAATAAGGAAGGCTCACTGCCTTAAAAAATGTTTGTGATTACAACAAAAATTGAACTAAGAAGATAGCATCTACAAATGCTTGGATTTAGTTCCAATGAAGCACAAAAATAGATTCTAAATCTTTTTTCTAATCCTACAACTCGCTCTGCTCTACTCTGCCCTAATTCACAATAGTATTCTTCTGCTCAAGAAAAATTTACTCAACTGATCTTCTAATGTTCACTCATACATTTTTTCTACTCTTTTCACACATTCACACCTTCTCACCACTTCATCTTCACACTAAAAATGAATTACTGATCTCATATATATATCCGCTAGGAAAGTTTTTAATCACTTAAGTTAGTTTCAACAAAAACATGAAATATTCTCCAACAATCGGCTTAAATCATAAGTTATATTTAATGTGCACCCACAAAGGTCAGCTAAGACATAGCTGGGACCCAAAACAATATTCTCAAACTTACAAAAAATTAAACAACTACTCCTTATACATCCACGACACGCTACATTCATTTGAGTCGGCCATAATGAGTAAATAAACAAAAAACATTCTACCGATTCTCCTAACTCGTACACCGATTGTTGTAACACCACAAAACTTTCCAATAAGGTAACACACATGCTTAACAAACTTTCCTGGAGATCCACAACACAAAATGATGATCTGGTGAAGCATACAAATCGACTAACTGACTGGATACCCTATTCTTCATGCTTTCTGTCAGCAACACACTGTCTTCTACATTTTATGTCGGTATAAGTAGATCTTGATCTAAGAACCAAGATAATAAATTCAGTTGACATCAATGAAAATGCTAGAATCAATAAACATTCTCCCCAATCCATATGCCAACACTTAGTGAAAAATGACTAAGTGTCAAAACCAAAACTCAAAATTCCAGAACACTGCTCCGCCTTGGAATGTTAAGACAATTTTCACTGCTCTTTTCCCCCTTTGACATCAATGACAAAACTTTACTCTCCTTTTGCTAAAATTTACACTGCACTCTCTCACCCTTTATTGATGTAAAAATTGATCAAAATTTGAGAATTCACAATTGTTGCACAAATTAGAAAATTATTTTATACTTATCCTTTATTTTCGGAAGAAATTTCTTCCAAGCATCTACTGCAATCCCAATAATTATTATCAAAACTATTGTTTTCTGATGTGTAGTTGATGATTTGAATGAGGGATTCTGGAATTGTAATCACTTCTTCCAACTTCTCTCCTTTCTTCAGAATCTCAATTTTTTGCTCCATTCTGCATTTAGTTAGATCCTTCACTTTCCAAAAAGTGTCCATAAGAGTGTTTATGGTAGAGTGAACCTTTGCATGCTCAGTCTGCAACTCATGAATCTTTTTCTTGACTGCTCCATCCAAGTCCTGAAACATATTGTAATCCTAACCAATTCTGATCAACTCACTCTCAATTTTCTCCAGCTTGTCCTTGTATTTACCAACCACATGTGGCCACCGAAGACAATAATTGTAGGCCTTATTTGCTGAGTTAATGCATTTCCTTAACACATTCATTCTCTTTTTTAGTTTGGCGAGAGACATCCTAAGCTGCTCCTTTAGATGTAAAATTACTTCTTCCTCTTTTATGTCTTGAGGCACAAAGTCTATAGCCTCCCTGATACATTCAATCAATTCTTCTAGAAGTACATTCTATAAACTTTCTAGTTCAATTTTGTTGTGCAAAAAGTATCTTCCTAGAGTGTCCTCAATGAAGTCTTGTTCATATGATGGTCCATTTAACCATATGTCAGCAATCTTTTGCATTCCATCTTCCTCCTAAATAATCTACAGTATCTTTGATTTGAATAAAGAACCTTCTTCATTGCTTTCTTTTTCTATCACCACATCCAGTTCAACTGATTCCAATTCATCTATTGTCTCATGTAATCATCAGAATCTTCATTTGGTATATCCATAATTACTTTCTCTTTTCCTTTTTCTTTAGTTCTTGGAGATTTGTGTGTTGGAGGAATGTCATCTGCAAATTCTAGAGCCCTTTTCTACTTCTCCATCTTACTGGAAGAGGACCCAACTTCAACTGCTCTTACCGGAAGAGAGATGCCAATTATTCCAAGCTTTCCCAATAATTCTCTAAACAAATTTGCATAAATTTTCTCACAATTTTCTAGAGTACTAAAATGTTTAAAAAATTTCCTACAAACAAGTTTTTTTTCCTTCCATACCACATTATCATTCTGAGGCAAGAAATTCAGAAAATACATCATAATGCATATAACTAGGGTACCAAACCTAAAGGCACAATCTGCATCCTTCGTCAGTTGCACATTTTCCATCAATTGATCCTTCATCAATCCACATAGATCAAAGTCTTCATCAAGTCTATTATCATTTTGTGTGAAATGTAAACTTTGCCTGTCGAGGTTGATCCTTCCCTATTTCTGAAGAATAGTTTATATGAAATTCCATGTGCAATGTACCTTGTTATTGGATCTTTGATTGTAGAAAATAACAGAGCTCTTTGATCTCCTGTCACTCCAGTTAGGGTTTCGACTTCCTTGTTTTGAATCGACTTCTTTTTCAAAAAATCTCCAATATTGCATAATCCTATTAAATTTTTTATCACCTCTTTTGAAATTTGGTAGGGTTTTTCCAGAGTAAGGATATCATCATCCAATTTTTTCAAGATAAAATTGACCACTTTCGTGTTCACAAAATAGGGAAACTCATTCCAGATGTCCAAATTCTTATGTTTTTCACCTTCAAGCCACTTCAATTCACTAGCTGGCAACAAATTTCTTACATCCCTAATCTTCCTACTACTATATTCATCCAAATTCAATGTTCCTTTGATCTGCTTCATTTTACCTTCCGTATTGAACAAGGTTTTCTACCAAGCACAAAATTTTGGAATTCTACAAGCAATTGAAATACCTAAAGAATTCGCTGCCAAATTTTCTTTACTCCTTTGAGATTTCATTGCAGAGGCTCTCCTTTTGTTTTCCTATAATGCAAGGTGACAAATGAGGTCTCCAATACCATTTTATGACTTCACACACCTAACCTTCTTAGCTGCATTAAATACTTTTCCCTAGGAGTTCCGGTAACTTTTTTTTCTCAAACAACAAAAGAAAAATTTGTCTGCAGACCTTCTACTTCACATGTTCCTGCATAAGTGATCACTGATACATTTTCAAACTTTTATCACAGCTACTGACAATTTTCTACATTTCAGTGCCAGCTATCAGTTGGGGGCCAAAAGATCTTCCTTGAAAAACTCCCCCTAGGCCAATGGCCTGAAATCAATTTCCAGAGGAATTACCGGAGGAAACTTCTAGTGCAGGCTTATCTCCTTCATCAGATCCACTCTTCTTTACCCACGTTTTCTTCATCTTCAATCTCTTATTTCTTCCACAATCACTTTTCCTTTTCCTTTTTCATATTTTTTCAAAATTCTTCCTCTGTGTACTGAAACTCTTCTATCCATATTTATGTTCCTGTAGAATCTTGCAATGTGACTAAATCTATTGCAACTATAACACACCATATTTCTCTATCTAGACAACTCATTCCACTAATTTCCTCTTGATCTGCATTGATTAGCAACATGCCCAAATCTTCCACAAGTATAGCATTTAACATTTCTTAAACTGACAAACATACTTCTACATTCAATAGGCTTGTGACCTAGCTTTTTGCAATTAAAATACTGACTGGGAAATGATGGACTGCTTGAATTTATTTTACTTCTACACTGAGAAGCCATATGATCAAATTTATTACAAGAAAAGAAGTAACCATTAAACTTCTGAGCAAATTGGGTTGTCTTACTGGATACCTTATGCCTTTGTTTATCTAATTTATTTGTCTAGAATCCTTATGTTCATATCTAGAGCTTTCTTCCTTCTCATATCCAAGACCTCGCTTATCATTTGCATCCTTCTATCCCTTGGTCAGCTCATCAAGCTTAGCAGAACAGATCCTAAACTTCTCCTTGTACTCATTTGTAGTAGTGAGTTCATCTCTGAGAATAACTATTTGTCTTTCAAGTTCTTGTTCATTGTTTCTGGACAGTTGCAATTCAATCTCTAGCTAAAAGAATCCATTATTACTCTGTTGCATTCTTCATATTTTTCTTTTAAGGATTGGACCAAATTCTCCTCATTTTTCTTCCTTTCTACAATCTCCTTAGTTAGCTTTATTTCCATAGATTCCATCTCAAGCTTCAGAGTAGCATTATTTCTAGCAAGTTTTTCACATTTTTCAGTTATCTCTTTTAGGGTCTAATTCAGGTGAACATCTTCCAATTTTTTATTTTCTTTTTGCTTTAGCTTATCACAAATTTCCTTCCTTTGTTCTCTTGACTCATTGATTTTATCCTTCAATGATTGAATGAATTTCTCAGCATCCACAAGATTTGCTCTTAATTCCATGACTTCTACTTTAGACTGATCAAGATCATCAAGTGCCACCATAAGCTATTGTTGAAGATCAAATTCCATTGTATTCCAAGATCCACCTGAAGTTGTTAAACTTCTACAAAGGAACTATGCTCTAATACCAATTGTTGGACTCGGGGAACACTGAGAGGGGGGGTGAATTAGTGTTCAACAAATTTGACTTTCAATTCAGATCTTAAATCATTTTCAGCACATAAACAGAAATATAGATGCAAGCACATAAACAAGATGGTCAAAACACCATAGCACCAATATTTTTACGTGGAAACCCTGTTAGGGGAAAACCATGGTTGAGATTAATCCACAATTTATACTATGTTAAAAGTATGAACAAAAGGGAATGCACTTGCATTCAAGCACACTTCCTAGAGCTCACTGCTCAAAATAAGGAAGGCTCACTTCCTTACAAAATGTTTTTGATTACAACAAAAATTGAACTGAGAAGATAGCATCTGTAAATGCCTGAACTTAGTTCTAGTGAAGCACAAAAACAAATTTTGAATCTTTTGTCATATCCTGCAACTCACTCTGCTCTGCTCTACCCTAATTCACAATAATATTTTTCTACTCAAGCAAAATTTACTCAACTAATCTTTTGATGTTCGCTCATACATCTGTTCTACTCTTTTCACACCTTCACACCTTCTCACCACTTCATCCTCACACCAAAAAAGAATTATTGATCTCATATATATATCCTCTTGTAAA